>JAODXP020010314.1:12500-17306 GCA_027497455.2 Sardinella longiceps | reverse complement strand
ATAAATATACAGACTCTTGACAGTCACACGCCCACTCTTTCCCTTGCCCATTTGCACCGGAGACTGTGGAGTGTCCAAGACAAGCCTGCTGTTTTTCACCAGGGGTTGCTAATTGCAGCCTGTTACAGGCTGAGTGGAAAAGTGGTGTCTGTGCGTGTCCGATAGGAAGAGACTCTTCTGACTGACTGAGTAATACACTTCTTTTGTGTACACACACACACACACACACACACACACACACACACACACACACACCTTTGAGCAGACTGGGTACAACTGTGTGTGTGTGTGTGTGTGTGTGTGTGTGTGTGTCTGTGTGTGTGTGTGTGTGTGTGTGTGTGTGTGTGTGTGTACATATACTGTATGCGTGCATGTACACTTGTCTCTGCCCTAAGTCTTGCTTGTGGCTATGTGATCCTATAGGCTGAGTGTGTAAGTGTGTAACCTATAAAGCGATGTGTGTGTGGGACAGAGGTGTGATCCCATAGGCTGAGTGTTAAGTGTGTAACCTAGTATAAAGCGATGTGTGTGTGGGACAGAGGTGCTGTGCTGTTGCTGTGTGTTCAGATTTCAGTGGGCCAGCAGCAGGCAAAGGGAGTGTTTGAGCTCAGCATGGCTGAAGGAATGCAGTGGGCTCTGCCCTAGTGGGAGACTACAGGGGTCAATGGCAGGCCCAGACTGCACAAGGTCAGAGGGTAGGGTAGGGCAGGGGCGTGTGTGTGTGTGTGTGTGTGTGTGTGTGTGTGTGTGTGTGTGTGTGAGTGGGGCAAATGTAGTGTTCTGTTTTTAGCAATTTCTTTTTTTTCTTTTTTTAATTATTAATTCACTTAACGTGTGTGTGTGTGTGTGTGTGTGTCTACAGTATGTATATAAACAGTGTGTGGCCTTGTCCATTACTCAGACCTGAAGACTGCATGCCTTTGCAGTAAAGATCCTCTTCTAGCTGCAGCCTGACACCAGGCAGGCAACACACACACACACACACACACACACACACACACACACACACACACACACACACACACACACACAGTCAGCTGTGGCCGGCAGGAGTGGCCCACTGCACACCTGGCTCTACCGCACCCCGATGAAGGGGGCTGGTGTCTCTTTCAGCAGACGGCACAGATTCCTCCCTCTAGCCCAGCCAGACAGACCAGAGCAGAGCAGGAGATCCAGCAACCCAGCCTCCAATTGCTCACGGTGATGAATGCACTTTTGTCCAGGCTCGCTCAAGACACACGCACACACACGCACATGCACACGCACACACACACACACACACACACACACACACACACACACACACACTCACACACACACACACACACGCACACCATAAAACTTAAAGGTTGATGCCCATATAAAGAAGAAAGGGACTCGCCCAAACTGTTCTTACCCCTGTCCAAACACATTCTGCAGCTCTGTTTAAATCAGTGCGGTGTGTGTGTGTCTGTCTGTCTGTCTGTGTGTGTGTGTGTGTGTTTCCAAAAAGCCTGAAAGCGTTTTTTAAAAAGTGAGGTTAGGAAAAACTCCAGTACCCTCCTGTCCTGGGCTATCTTTGGCTGGCGCTGAAGCTTTCAAGGTCACGTAGACCAGGTTGCTTCTGCCTTCAGGTCCTGCCAGAATCAGCGCCTCATTGATTCCTGTCCTTTATTTTTGAACTTCAGCTTCAGCTTTTCTCTTGTCTCACACACACTCTCTTCTTCAGACATTCTCTATCTATCTATCCATCTATCTATCTATCTATCTTTCTTCTCCCTTTTTACTCTTTCCAACCTTTTTCAGTGACTCTCCCTCTGACTCTGTCTTTCCTTTTCTCTTTCTTTCTCCTGTTCTCTGCCTCCTTTCCTCCCTTCTCTTTTTTTCTCTTTTTCTCTCTCTCTCTCTCTCTCACTCTATCTCTCTCTCACTCTCACTCACTCACTCTCTCACTCTCTCCCACTCTCTCTCTCTCTCTCCCTCTCTCTCCCTCTCTCCCTCTCTCTCTCTCTCTCTCTCTCTCTCTCTCTCTCTCTCTCTCTCTCTCTGTGGGGTTCAGAAAGCCTCAATCTCATGATTATTCTTGGCAGCTGACTGCAGGGCATGGCCCCACAATGCAGCCTTTTGGAAGAGCCTCGGCCCGCAAGCACCTCTGGAAAGAGCAGCTTAGCAGACCTGCTTGACCCTCACACACCCCGGCGGGGTCTGGACACCGTGTTCCAGGCCCGTGTGTGTGTGTGTGTGTGTGTGTGTTTGTACAGAGGAGCCAGAAGTGTCCCATCTGATAAAGCTGTCTGTCGTCCAGTGAGGTTCACCGGAGGACAGCTGTGAAACAAATTAGAGCAGGCATTGAACTCTTCTCTCGCGGTCGTTACCCTGTGTCCGCATGTTTGTGTGCGTTTCGGTATTTATTCATTAATGCAGCACTCTGAACTTGAACTTTACCTCTGCCTAGATCTATGTCCTCCTTGATCTAGAGACCTCCATTTTCCAGTAGGGTCACAGTGGCTGGCAGATAGACTAGGATCCTGTTCAACTCAAGTCACATGTTTCAAGTGCATTGCAGAACAATGCTGTATTTAATGGCATTGAATATAACTTCATGTGAATAAACCCCTAATCAATCTCAATCTCATTACTTCTCATGTTGTCAAATTGACATTTAGCAAATGCTGCTTCAAGCATATTGCATTTAAATCAGCATTGGAGGATTTTATGGGAATCCCAAGTGCTTCCAGTCAGGGTTTTCCATCAGGTGGAGATCAATTCAATTCAATTCAATTCAATTTTACTTGTATAGCGCACAAATACAGTACATTGACTCACGGCGCTTTACAGACAGTACGGGAAGCATCCGGGGAAGTGGAATGGAATGCCCAACTACTGCAGCCATAGGAAGCGTGAAGAGAGGCCTGATGCCGTACAGCAGCACTGTAGAGAGCAGCGTCGAGTAAGAGAGGAATGTTGGCTATGCGTTTGGGATTAACCTGCTACAGCTGTGTTACATGAGGCACAGGTGCAGAAGAAATCGCTCAGTTGATTATGACCGAGAGGGAGGGAGGGAGGGAGGGAGGGAGGGAGAGAGAGAGAGAGAGAGAGAGAGAGAGAGAGAGAGAGAGAGAGAGAGAGAGAGAGAGAGAGAGAGAGAGAGAGAGAGAGAGAGAGAGAGAGAGAGAGAGAGAGAGAGAGATTTCTGAAATGGTATATTTCTCTACAGTGCATGCAACAGGAGCTGGGAGGAGTCTTTTTTTTTTTTTTTTTTTATCAAAAGAATGTGTGCTGGTTTAACTCAATTGTATACACTTCAAGTCCATTGCTGAAGGTGGTTATTCAGTTTTGTTAAATTAGCAGGTATTCAGTGAAACATTCTCTATTAAAATGGTGCATCCAGTGTCATCATGTCTGGTATGCAGAACAGCAGTATGCCATTTGGAAACGGTATGAGAGAGAGAGGGAAGGGGGTGGGGGGTGTTGTGTTGGGCAGAGGACGGAACAGATCCCTCCCCATCTGATGTAGCATCTCTGCATCTGAAGGACACCTGGAGAATTAATCAAAGCACGGTCATTTGACCTCTGAACTTCAGTGGGCCTTGCACTTCTGCACACTTTCGTCTGTGTTTTTGTTTCTCTGATGTGATGAGAAAAATATGTGTGGGTATGTGCTTAAGACTTTTAAGTGTGTGCGTGTGCGTGTGCGTGTGCGTGTGCGTGTGCGTGTGTGTGTGTGTGTGTGTGTGAGTGAGTGAAAGAAAGAGGCCGGAGAAAGTGTTCTTGTGCTGTGTCAGCATGCCTCTTCTTGACCTGCCCTCTCCGCAGCCCTTAAAAATAAACATACACAGCTTTGACCCTTCCTCAGAAGACCTGCGAGACACTGCCTTCACAACACACACACACACACACACACACACACACATACACACACACATTGATACACACTTCACTTGCACTTTCTTTTTTTTGTATAGAACAGATTGTAGTGAGGTCCTGAGCTGAGGCCAGTCAGTGTTGAGTGCAGGCAGCAAGCATGGCTGCGAGAGACCTGTTGGGAACGGAACAGTCCAGTCCAGTATAGTTTTGTACAGTTTAGAGTTCATTATTACACGGCTCTTTATAATGCAGTAGAATGCTCCATTCACTTCAATGGGGGACTCCAACGTTCTACCGGTCTGATCATTTGATAACCTGGTCTCTGATTGGTGGAGGGGAGAGTGCACTGTTATCTGAGAGCGAGAGATTGTGTGCGTAAAGGAGGGATATACATTAGAAATGTTGATGTTAGAAATTCTCTGTGTTTCTCCTTTTTCTCTTACACTCTCTCTGCCCTCTTATCCATCCATCTATATCTTCCTTACTCATTTCACCCTTTTCATTCCTCTCTCTCTCTCTCTCTCTCTCTCTCTCTCTCTCTCTCTCTCTCTCTCTCTCTCTCTCTCTCTCTCTCTCTCTCTCTCTCTCTCTCTCTCTCTCTCTCTCTCTCTCTCTCTCTCTCTCTCTCTCTCTCTCTCCCTCCCCCTCCTCTCCCTCCTCTCCTGTATGCGTAGTTGGCTCATGCTTTGGCTCCCGTGTGGGAGTCCACATTCGCTCTCCTCCATCAAGAGCTAAAAGCAGTGGCTGGCTCCCCAAGTGCAGATTCCTGGAAGTCTTTTCTTCATCACCAGAGTGTACGCATACACCACACACACACACACACACACACACACACACACACGTAGTCTTGCACTTGACGAGTTCGACCCCAGCCCACTCACTCTGTAGCACTCCCTGTCACACACCCTCACCCACTGACCGTAAATGCTCTGGTATTCAAAGGCGAGTGGCGTGTACATG
>JAODXP020010314.1:5000-7500 GCA_027497455.2 Sardinella longiceps | reverse complement strand
GATTGTCTATTTAAAAATGGAAAAAAGCTGTGTGTGTATATAATGTGTGAAAGAGAGAGTAGGTGTTGTGTGTGCATGTATGTTTATTGATGGAGGAGAGGTTAGAATGAGACCGGACCGCTAGAAGGGAAAAAGACTGGGTGCTTGTTTGACTTGGTTGATTTGAATGGTGGGGTGTGATGCACCTGTGTTTGCGTGAGTGCGGGCATGCCTACTGTGTGTGTGTGTGTGTGTGTGTGTGTGTGTGTGTGTGTGTGTGTGTGTGTGTGTTTAAGAGGGGATTCTGCTGGGTTTGGGCTACAGTCTGGAATGTTGGCAGTGCCGCTGGCCCGGGTGTATTTTTATTGCTAACGGACCAACTCCAGCGTTGTGAACTTCAGGCCCGCACAGCCATGTTCCTGATCTCCAGCCCACAGCCACCAGGCAGCCAGGAGTGGAACGGAGCAGAGCCGAGCCCACACTGCTGTCCCACTGTTTCTGGTGGCGGCGCCGCAAAACAGAATGGAACACTAGGCAGGGAAGGCAAGGCAGGGAATAAAATAAAGAGGAGGAATTTGGAGGAAGAAAAGGAAAAGGGGGGGAAAAAAACTTCCTTCCATCATCATGTGACTGTTAAAACTCTCACATGGGCTGAGCCTGTTGGCCCTGGCTTTAGCTTTCTCTCTCTGTTCTGTTCTTTTTCTTTTTTCCCCCCTTCTCTTTCTGTCTATCCCTTTCTCCTTCTTGTTCACCTCCTCCTCCTCCTCCTCCTCCTCCTCCTCCTCCTCTGCAAAGGAACGCTGACCTTAAATCAGATTAAGTGAAGCGTTTCCTCTGGTTTACCTCATCAGAGCCGCTGCTGTTGTCGCCCGCCATTGTGGAGGCCAACTGGCCAACTGGCCTCTGCACAACACAACACAACACAACACAACACAACACAACACAACACAACACAACACAACACAACACAACACAACACAACACAACACAACACAACACAACACAACACAACACAACACAACACAACACAACACAACACAACACAACACAACACAACACAACACAACACAACACAACACAACACAACACAACACAACACAACACAACACAACACAACACAACACAACACAACACAACACAACACAAGCCTGTCTGTCTGGCCGTCCACACTTTCAGCCAGACGGCCAGACACACGCCACCTACTCAGCCAGCTCTTGTAGAGGGGGTGTGTCTGTGTGTGTGTCTGAGAGTGAGTGAGTGCGCGAGGGAGGGTGGGGGGATTTGTACTCTTGGCTGCCAACTTGAAAGGCCCCCTTGGGTCTTGCCCAAGTGAAGTAGGGGTGAGAGATGTGTGTGTCTGTGTCTGTGTGTGTGTGTGTGTGTGGTATGTGGCATGACGGGACTCCTGTCTGAGAGGACTGGGTCACCCTGTGGAGGGAGGGAGGGAGGGGGGGGGACCTTAGGGTGAGCTGCTTGGCATAGCCCAGGGAGAGGGATCACCTCCCAAGCTAATACTTAAGTTTAGTTTAGTTTAGTTTAGTTTATTTAATTTCAGGGACCATGTACAAACGCATTAATCACAAGATCAGATACATTTGCACCAGATTTAGCAAATTTGCTAGTTTCCATCTGCAGTCCCTGAGCAGGTAGGGATACTAAAACATATAGAAATACATATAGGCAGTAGGCATATAGATAAAAAGCCCATCCACACTTCATCAACACTAGTGCAATCAGTCATCAATACAGGCATAGAGTTGCCATGACTTTGATTGGGTGCAAGAGCAGTAGGCTAGGTGGGGGGTAACTGTACGTTCACACCAAGAGCTACTAAAGCTGTAAAATCGCTGGAAGCCATTCACTTTCTATGGGCAAGAGCGACAAAAGCTACCAGCTGTAAAAGTTCGGCGATTTGAGCGACTAAAAAAAGGTAAAAAAACTCTTAACTTTATGCAAATTAGCTATGACGCGTTTAAGCTGTAAAATCTAAACGCTGTGATGTTAATGGGAATGACAACAGGCACGTCATGAGCGATAGAGAGATTTGGGCGAACACAGAAAATTTAGCAGCTGCTTTTTTGAGCTACAAAAGCGATTTTGTAGCTTTAGTAGCTGTTGGTGTGAACGTCCAGGCATAGAGTTGTCTGTGGGAGCTGAGCTGCCATGAATCTGCCAGGACTCTGAAGAAGATGTAAGAACATCGAAACGTTAGTCATTATGTTTTTGCACCATTGAATAAAAGTATAAAAGTTTATAAGTCATCTGTGTTGCACCGACGCTCTCTCCTTCTGAGCTGCCATGACTTTGATTGGGTGCAAGAGCAGTAGGCTAGGTGGGGGGTAATGTGGGGAACAGATGCGCTCTTGCCTAAAGGCTTTCATAATCATAACACCAGAAGAGAAGAGAAGAGGAGAGGAGAGGAGGCCATTTTAGACCCTCCACCACCACATCCTCCATATATTGGATCAGATCTTTAAGGAGGTGTGTGTGTGTGTGTGTGTGTGTGTGTGTGTGTGTGTGT
>JAODXP020010313.1:7500-16686 GCA_027497455.2 Sardinella longiceps | reverse complement strand
GTACTTCGTTCAGTTACGTGTTGCTAAGAGTTAAGAGCCTCTCATTGTCCGTTCTCTACAGCACCTGGGTGAATAACCAATTTCCATAAAGTGGTGAACTATTCCTTTAAGTTTGCAGTAAGTGCCCAATAAAAGTGCATGTCTTCCTTTTTATATCGGTTTGTGAGGCATTTTACTGATCGCCGGTAACAAATTTCCCGTATGGAAAATTTGAACTATCGAACTATCTATCCATTCATCCATCGTACAGCATGTCCGCTTCAAAGAAACCTATAACATTATTAATTTGTTTTTTGAAGGAAACGTAGATTTGAGGACACAAACGATACTCAAGACAACAAACAAACAAAAAAAAACAGAAGTGAGAGGTAAATCAAATTTAATGCTTCATATAATTTAGCCTAATGTTGCTACATAATGTTGAAACATCCTTCCTATTTGCAAAACAAGTGCATTTTTCAAAACAATTCGGAAAAATGGCAAAACACCATGGATTGTCTGTAAAAGCCAATTTCTGGCTCAAAATTCTTAGTTCATCTTCCAAAATTGAATGTTTGTGTAAATGAACATATCAGTGGCATCAGAAGGACAGGTCATTGTGTACAGACAGTCAAATTGTAGTCCTTGCTCAGTGTAAGAGAATACACATACTCACAATTTTATATGGGACATACTATAGAATTCATGGGACTTGTATGGGGACTGAATTCAGGAAAATTACATACATCCAAATATTTGTGCTTAGTTTAGTTAAGCAAAACAAGATATTTATTATATGAAATTATATGTTGGTGTGTGTAGTCAACTTATTGCCCTCACCTGTGCATCTTACCTGTTTTATTTTTTTGATTTGTTTTGGTTTTTTTATCTGTAGGCCTGCAGTCAATCACCCAGAGACAAGAGGTCAGGGGTCACACCAACAACGCTTCAGTGCTCCACTAGGGTCATATGCATACATAATTTTGCTTTTCCATTTGGGTGCCCAATGCCTCTACTATTGCTCCAAATACAACCCCCCTCCCCACCCCCCATCATTTCAATTTCTGTGAATCAGTTTAGAGATTTAGATGTCAGCAAATATATGCTACAATGAGATATTTGGATGTTTACCCTAGCCTGACGTCAGACTAAGGAAAGCCAACTGAAGCCAACCCCCATCTGGAAATTTTGCATACCTGCGCTCTTAGCGGCTGTTCACACTGAACGCGGCGGTTTTCCGCTTGTAAAACGCAAGTGTTCTGAAATTGTGAGAGACAAAAACATGCGCGGTCGAAAGTGATAAATATACGTCTTGTTGCTATGATAGCTAAATTTGGCTAAACCGCTAATTCCCTGACTTAGCTATGACTGGCAGCTAGGCAATGGGCCCATTGTTGAGGAAAACGTGACCTAAAACGTTAAGCGCTTGCGTTTTTAGTCACAAGCGTTTTTCACCTTGTGCCTAGTGCTTTTTTTACGTGAGGCGCATAACAACGGTCAAGTCGCATCGTTCCATAGGGAAACAATTGAAATTGAGCGCCTGGAGGTGAAAAAAGCCTGTCAGTGTGAACGGCCGCTTACAGCCCGTTTGTAAAACAGTTCTGATATAGATATTGCTAGATACTCAAATCGATGCATTTTTGGCTTGTGAATTTTAGCCTTTCAAGAGAAACCAATTATCATAGTTGAACAGCTTCCTTAAGCACTTTGTGAGGCATTTTGAAAGCAGTGTTCCCATTTCTAATGCGCCACCTGGCTTGATAAACCTAAGAAGGATCCTTTATCATTTCAACACCAGGCCTAAATACTGTACAAGGTTTTATTTTAGTGCTGTCAGTTTAACGCGTTAAATAAAACGTTAACGGAAACCCATTTTAACGCCGTAATTTTTTTTTTAACACATGATTAACGCATTTGACCCACGATTTCCTGATATGGAATGTGAAAAAATATTTCCCCCATTCCAACACATACCGACGTTTCATTATGTTCTCTGTTTGTATTACTTGAAGTAGGCCTTCTGCTAACTCATGCCTTCACACACACACCCACTCAAACACGCCTGAAGATGTGTCTGCGCTGCTGTCTCTCTCTGCCACTCCGAAGTCTGGAGTTCCTATGTCAGTAAAAACAAATATTTTACTGACGCAATCTTTGACGTTTACTCGGATGTTCAATATTTAGGTTGTTAATTGGCTAAAGTATTAATATTGTCACTTAGAAATCTCTTTTGAAATGAATCCCCCGTATATCAGTTTCAAAATTGCAAAATTGGTTTACTTTT
The DNA here is from genome assembly GCA_027497455.2 of Sardinella longiceps. Lineage (NCBI taxonomy): Eukaryota > Metazoa > Chordata > Actinopteri > Clupeiformes > Clupeidae > Sardinella > Sardinella longiceps. The sequence continues at coordinate 14,423 of JAODXP020010313.1, read as the reverse complement.
TTTTTTGTAAACTTGTGAACTACCTGTATAAAAGACAAACATCTCTCTGGCAGTATTTGAAGATGTTACATGTCTGTTAGAAAAATGTGTTGAAATAGCCTATTGTTATTCACCCCCACCCATCCATGTTGATAACAGCATTAAAATGAAAATGGATGAAAAAAATATTGGACAAAAAAAGAATCAAGGGATAATGTGATTAATCATGATTAATTATGAGTTAACTGCCATTAATGTGATTAATCACGATTAAATATTTTAATCGCTTGACAGCACTATTTTATTTATTTATTTATTTATTTATTTATTTTAATTATAGTTATTAAAGTTGATCAGAGAGCAATGTGCAATTCTGATTCACCCACTATGTCCCCTTTAAACAAACAAATAATTGCAACATTATGCATCTGATTTTAGGAAATGTGGATAAATATGAAGAGATGGAATCAGATACAGAAGAAAATAATACAGGTAAATAAGTGGTTTCCTTTAAAGAGAACCTATGCAGGATCCGGTGGTGTCATCCAGTAAGCTAACAACCAAACAAAGCAGTTATTAAGCATTTCTACCAATAATCCTCCATTTAGAATTGCATAGTCAATGGTGATCGCCGCTAACAAAATGTATCGACAGTTGAATGCGCTGAGAAGTCACAAATCGCGTTGTAATTCAAACAGTAAACTCTGGCTAAGTCACGTGACCTAGCTTGCTTGCTAACCAAAACTTACGATAGCCGGGACGCGCTCCCTGATCTTGCAGAGGCGGTATCTGCCTCAAGGAGGGTCGGACAATCTCGTGAAGGGGCTCGTTTTACTCCGGAACATGTCATTTATCAAGTCTAGTGAGTTCTAGGCAATTTACATAAAGGTGTAATGAATAGGAAACGTCGAAATTTTACCGAAATGTTGCATGTGGTGGCTTTAATGGTTTGTATAATGTAGTTTTTTATTGCTATGTGGAACAAAGGCAAAACACTGATATTGATATGTTTCAGATTGAGGACAAGTAAAAACATCTTTTGACAGTCTTTGGACACATATTCCATATAGAATAATATACATTCACTCACACCTGTGCACCTTTGAATGTGGCCAACATAAGACTGTTTGCTGTCATATCCATTCTAATACTGTATCTCAAAATGTAGGGTAGACTGAGTACAGTTGAGACAGTTTTTGCTCTCTCCACTACGACTCAAATATCCGTCACTAAAAACATATTGAAAACTAGTTTTTTTAAATGGTGCATCCTATAAGTCTGCACTACAATAAAACAAAAAACTTATATCGCTATGTTGTTTATTTTTTCACAATTAACTCTTAAAGACAAGGTGCATTTTATCTCAACTGTACCCATACTTCTAAAGTATTGTGTACAGTTGAGACACAGCATGGTACAGTTGAGACACATTGAGAATGCTTTCGGGCTGACAAGCCAAGATGGCTCATTTTTAAAATATGTAATTTTAGAGTTTCTTTTTAGTTAAATCCATACTTTTTCCTCTAGATCAGCTTTAGAAAAAGAGATACAACAGGCACATCAAGTTTGAAGAGGAAATAATCATTTTATAAAATATTATGTTATCTTTACAGCCATCATGTTAGAAACGTATATCCTTTAATAATATGTAGTTTAAATATGAAAATGTTTTATTCTATTGACATTTGTGTTGCATATTGCCTAAATTCTATCATAATAGACACAGATAAACAACATGCAATCCAATGGGAATTCATCCAGGGGACAGTTGAATCGTCATGTCTCAACTGTACCCTGCTGACCATCTTGCACATTTTTCTAAATAATGCAACCAGCTTGCATAATATGATTATATGAAATATGTCAATTTATAGAGCAGAAAATTGCCTTTTAAATGGTGTAAGATAAGTTTAACAGTCTAGCAGGAGTATTAAGATATTCACTGTGGAAGGGGCATGGTTAAGTGAAATTCTCACTATGGTAAAAATACTTTCCCCAATATCTTTGGACTAGCCTGACATAGCCCGCCCATAATACGAATGTTCATACGTATCCATGGTCTGGGAACGGTCCTCTTGGGCGTGTTTATATCGGTAGAGAGTCTACCGGCCAATAAGCGACGCTGATTAGACGAGCTCTCCAATTGTTTCAAACCAAAAGTGAATGCCCTCCCCCCCGCAGTATAATCGCGCCAGGTTAAAGAACCTCCAGACCATGAATACGGATGAACAGCAGTATTATGGTCGGGCTATGTCAGGCTATCTTTGGACTGGAGGTATGCACAATATCCACGTTTTCCATGATTAAAGAGGGTACTAATGCCCATGTGTGTAGCAAAAATCATAGTTCTAGCTTGTTGTGCACGCAAGATATTAACAAGTCTCAACCGTACTCCTGTCTCAAATGTACTCAGTCTACCCTACATTATTCATCTGGTTTTAGGAAACAGTGTTTTGAAAGACCAATCTGAACAGATGGACACAAGTACATGAAGAGAATGTGAAAGGTTAGAGGAGAATTTAGTTTTAATATGAAGAACAAAGACAAAACTCTGGTATTGATGTATTGATAATTGGGGACAAGTAAAACCATCTTTTGACAGTCTTTGGACACATATTTTACATTGAATAATATACACAAATATCTGAATTTTTAAACCAATTTTGCCTCTGATTTCACTGACTTTAACACAGCCACTCTGGAGGTGCCAATGGAAGAAGACGAATCTTGACAATTCTATCTGGAATTCTGAACAGTACTGGAAAACTGTTGATCCACATTGTGAAAAAAATAACCTTCCAAAGAACACAGTTTGACTATATAGAGCATCTACATTGAACGTTTATCTTGATGCCCCCTCACAGACATACACACACACACACACACACACACACACACACACACACACACACACACACACACACACACACACCGGACAGATTATACAGTACTAGCCTCAAGGGGCTCTGATGTGCTGATCAACTTTTTTATGTAAGTACTCTTTTAAAGGATACAAACATTCACAGTTTGTGGATGTGTATGTATGTAACGGATGCCAACGAGACTGGGCTAGTTGACAGTAATGTTTGACAAATCCTCACACCCCTAGCCTTAAGAATGTTGGAAGCCTGGGCTTTTCAGCTCAGTGGTTAATCTGTTAGCCTCCCATGCCGTGGGTTTGTTGTAGTTGGTGAGGTGGTGGGTTGGGGACTGTGTGTGATCCAACTTCGGCTATATGAGCCATGACAAAGTTGTTCAAATACAGAAATTCTGGACTCTTTGCCTACCCCGACACTCCAACCCCAGTGGAGTCAAAAGAGTTTAGACCGTGACAAACACATTCTGTCCTTTTACAATGTGAACATTCACTCACACCTTTGAGTTTGACCTACATGCTGTCATACTCATTCTTATGTGGGTTTCATCACATTGGACTCAGCAACATGCATGGCATATTGAGAGTGTCTATGTTTGGTCTTCAATAAATAAAGTCTTCATTCATTGATTCATCCATCTAACTATTCCTTCATTCAGTTGAGAGACAATGCCCGTTGATCAGGAGTTAGGATGATTAGAATCAAGTTATTAAATCTTCCAATCTGCTGCTGTGTCATAAGTCTGCAACTGCTTTAATGTCAACCTGATTTATGAAACAGAAAGACAGACAGAGAAACACACTCAGACACACACAAGTACACTCTCTCTCTCTCTCTCTCTCTCTCTCTCTCGCTCTCTCTCTCACACTTTCACACACACACACACACACACACACACACACACACACACACACTCACAGCTTTTAATTACAGTCCTTACATGTGTGTAGGCAGGTTGAAGGCACTAATGATCATTTCTTTCTGGGTTATAATTATGGTTATTATTATTAAACAAACACGACAGAGACAAGGACGTCAAACCAATCTAATTAGTCTCAGCATCCTGCGGGCTGCAGCATCAGCATCTGTCTGTTAAACTCCCCTGAGAGTCTCCACGCCACCTCACTGCTCAGGGGCAACACCCTCCCCCATCACCCCCACTGCCGTTACAACAACTTGGGGACAAGTGTTGGGATTTTTATCCCTGTTTCAACCCTAACCAGACGAATGTAAAATGCATTCAATGTAAACTGCTTGTTCGCTTTTGTGTTCGGCCTACATTGTTCCAAATTCTTTCATTCACTCGCTACAGTCAGCAGGCTCGTGCAACAGGGCTACGCTTGAATGACACAAACACCATTACTTTAAAATCATCAGTAGGTTGGCTCAAACGTAGTGACCAGGTGACATAGGGCAGAGCTTGTCTGAACTGACCTCTCCACTACATCTGCATTAAAGGCCTAGAACACAGTTCTTCGTCATTCCAAGTTTGATTTATTTTACCTCTTAATTATCTGTTTAATTCGCCACAACACAAGTACATCAATACCTCACCGCTCAGGGGCAGCTCCCTCATCCATTACCCCCACACCACCACCACCACCACCACCACCACCACCACAGCTTGGGGCAAGTGTACGTCAATACCTCCCACACCTCTTGTAATGATGCTCCTCAGAGACCAATATCTTGACTCCTTCAGAACAACACAGAGCAATATCCTGTTCTTTTCCTGTGAGGATAGTACACTTATACCCATACTTACTCTGCAGGGCTCCAACAGTATCTCGACTTATTCAGGGCAATATATTGGGACTTTCTCAAAGTCGAGGAAGCATGCTTGGAAGGCTGCTTTTTCGAGCATTTCACGTCATTGTCAGTCGCCAAGTACTGTTCCAAAGTCAAGCATCCTTCTAAATTCTAGCGAGGACAGAGGCCTTTATTCATAGATTTTTCAAGGATGCACTGATGGATCCTCGTTTTTGAAGTGTACGGCTTCCAAGGCTAGTGTGCTACCTAGGAAGCATTCTCGACTTTGAGAAACGCTCATTATTTTGTTCACTTTCTGTGGTGATAGTACTGTACACTTATATTCCCATACTTATTCTGCAATGCTACAATCTATCTACTATTCAGGGTAATACTGTATAGACTTCTTGTTCGCAACCTGGAAGGAGACTGAGAGTACTTTTACACATACTTATTTTTGGAAGGCTACTATCTCGACTTCTTCAGGGTAATATATTCTTCTGAATTGCTTATGAACATAGTACACTTATACCATGCCATTTCTGTACTTAATATTTAGTTGTTTGTTTTGCCTGTGGTCTTTTTAATTTCATTTCAATCATATTTAATTTTATTTGACAGACTGTTTATTGTCTGTGTCATCTCTGCAGTTGTACTTGTTGGCTAACTTGGCTGGGACTCCCTAGTAGACGAGATACTATATCGCAGTGGATATCTGAGGGTTGAATAAAAAATAAAATAAACAAAAATGCCCCTTCTCATCCTCAGAGGCCAGAGGACACAAGGCAATTGCATCAATACCTCCTCCAGCTCCTGTGAGGATAGTACACTCAACCTTACTCTTACTGTGTATGCACCAATATCTTCACTCATTCTGTGGGTAACTACAGAACCAGGGAAATATCTCTCTATAATATTCAATAACCCTTTAGGGACAACTTTCTGCACCACTACCATTCAGGTCAAGAACATCAATATCTCCAACTCATCCTCAGAGGATAGTAAAAATAGCTGGAGTAAGAAACCCATTTTGGCCCGGGGGTTTTCTGTCCATATGCTGCTCAACATGAAGTGTTCAGGTTCATATGTTCTCGTGTGATTGAGCAGGCTTCTGTAAAAGAATATGATATAATTGTCAATGTCAACATTATGCAACCAATAGGCCCATTGCAAGAGATGCGAAAGTGGACCAGGCCATCAGGAATCTTCCCGAATCTACTGATGCCCTTATTACCCACCCCCATTCTGTCTCTTAGTGTACTGTACTGTATATGAACGTGTGTGTGTGTGTGTGTGTGTGTGTGTGTGAGTGAGTGCGTGTAAAGCACTATTGCATGAATAGTTTATATAACCCCTGCTGTTAGACAAGGTGAGTTTCGGATAAAAGATGTCTGGATGTCTGAACCACTGAAGGTCTGTTTGGAAACAGATGTCTGGATTGCTACACAACTCTCACACACATACACACACACACACACACACACACACACACACACACACACACACACACACTATCCTTCTCACTCACACACACATACTCTCATTCATATATACATTTGCACACACAGACACACACACACACACACACACACAAAGAGAGATGAGTTGTTAGTTGGTCTCTGAAATTCCAGCCTTCAGCTGAAAACCATAATTAGGATTAGATAGACAGGCTTGAGTAGAGTGCTTTTGAAGCATTGTGAGAAAGTTGATGTGATTGTGTGTGTGTGTGTGTGTGTGTGTGTGTGTGTGTGTGTGTGTGTGTGTGTTTCTGTCTGCCTGTCTAATATTTCAAAGATTTAGATTCAGAAGATTCACTTAATATCAACAGTCAGTCAGAAGCGATGAGCAGTGTTTATAGTCAAGTCACAGATGAAACAATATTTTGAGCAGTTATCTCAATTCACACAGTTTCACAAAAACAGACAATTACAGATATGGAAATGGTAGTAATTTATTAGAGCGCAAAACTTACCAGCAGTAACACTGGATTTGTGTTATTGAAAAAAGTAACAGTATTGTGGAACTCTTGTAATAGCCTATTTAAACATACATTTCATCAACAGGACATGCAAGTCATTACCTCACTCACGTCAGTTGATTCGCTATGTAACTTTAAGGCACTTCCGAGCAACGATCTGATGTTGAAGCTATTTAGAGCGATTTCAAGCCCAATATTCTTTAACCGAACCAATCAGGTCTGCTGGCTGCTGTAGAGGATGTGACGTAGCGAAGAAGCAACTGTTTTGAATCCAACCATCCAACAAACGTAACCAGCGTCATCGGTTGGTTTCGATGTGATTGGCTGAAGTGTACGTCAAT
>JAODXP020010312.1:0-16829 GCA_027497455.2 Sardinella longiceps | reverse complement strand
AAACACACACACACACACACAAAAACAACAACAACAACAAGAGCACTTCTCCTGTCTACACACACACACACACACACACACACACACACACACACACACACACACACACAACAACAACAACAAGAGCACTTCTCCTGTCTACACACACAAACAGCCATGGACGTCATCAAGAGTCTACTCAAGGCAGACGAGTGACGACTTGGGGACGACTGGGGGACCAGTGGACTTCAGTGACCTGCCTGGGCCACTATAAACACACACACACACACACACACACACACACACACACACAGCCATGGCCGTCATCATGAGTCTACTAGAGGCTGACGCAGGATTGGGGGGGAGACCAGTGGACTTCAGTGACCTACCCTGGCCACTATAAACACACACACACACACACAGCAACAAGAGCACTTCTCCTGTCCACACACACGCACACACACACAGTATAGTTTTATTTTTAACCCTTTCAGCACCTTTCTGCTGAAAGCATATGTACATTTCTAGAGTACTCTGAGACTGGGGGGTGGAGATTGTGTGTGTGTGTGTGTGTGTGTGTGTGTGTGTTTGCTACCAGAGTTCTGATATATTTGTAAATGTACTTATTCTGAGAGCATATATATAGTTTACCATTGGGTCCATGGGGGGTTACCCACTGTCTGTTCCACAGTGGGCTTGGAAAAGCCTGTACAACACACACACACACACACACACACACACACACACACACACACACACACACACAGGCTTTAGAGGGGATCATGCTGTTCTAGAGCAGGGGATTCTACAGCCACACCTATCAGTGTATATGACATGTATATGATGACAGTAGCTACCATTGGGATCCACTAGGTGGCAGTCTATCATTAAAACAAGAGTATGATGGCAGTACCGCTGTGGCCCAGTAGGTGGCAGTCTATCATTAAGACAAGAGTATGATGGCAGTACCGCTGTGGCCCAGTAGGTGGCAGTCTATCATTAACACAAGAGTATGATGGCAGTACCGCTGTGGCCCAGTAGGTGGCAGTCTATCATTAAGGCAAGATTATGGCGGCAGTACCGCTGTGGCCCAGTAGGTGACACTGTCAGGGTTTCTACTCCTCAGACCCAAGCCTTTTCTTTTCTTTCTTTCTTTGTTATGTTTGCTGTAATCTTGTAAGGACGCTACGTTAGCTAATTTTTAAAATAAAAAGAAATCTTTCTCTTTCTGATGAAGCAAAGTGGAGTATGTATCACACACACACACTAGGGTTGGGACTTTTCAGAAATTTTCATGTTCGATTATTCAGAAAGTTAACAAACAGTTAATCGATTATTTGCGAAAAAAAATACGTCATTTGCCCACTTTCAGAGCATAGTCTACATACATGGGTTTGCGCCCATCTTCCCCACGCAAATTAATGTCAAAAAAACGCACATAAAACGACTTATATTTCTCCAAAGTTATTAAGGAAATACAGCATTTTGGCCTTCCTCAGCATGAGAGCGAAAGGATCAGTGTGCATTAAGGTGCGAACTTGCACCACATCAACCGTGTAGACCTGGTTGCGATGTTTAGGGGTTTTCGTGAAGGAATTGACCGTCTGTTATTAGAGCTCTAATGTAGCTTTTGTTTATGCTGTTAAATATTTTTTTCGACTGTACTTTTATCCAGAACTTAATGACGTCCCAGATTGTGAAATAAGAATCCAGCTCTTGGCTAGATTTGTCACAACGTTTTGAATGCAGCATAGGCTATTATGAGCATTTTTAAATGCACAACGAAATATGGAACTTTTCTGACCAAAATTGCCAACGGATAACAGCTGGTGATAGGAAGAACTTTCACATAGTTTTGTTCAAACTCAGGACGAGAGGGCGGGCGAGCAAGGCACACAGGTATGCATATTCCAGTGGATCACAAGTTCATGCTTTCCGAGGCAGAGACAATTATTTAAAAAAATTGACGCACTCTGTAATAGCCTTCAGTAGCCAAGTAGGCTACGTTAAATAACTAATAACATTTTTTTTCTCAAATTACGTAGGCCTAATAAGCAGTAACCAATTTATCAACAGCATGCCTGTTTCCCTTCACATCGGAGAAAACATCGCGACTAGGCAATGCGCACATACTTTTTGCCAAACTAGCTGATATGAGAACAGTTCTCCAGTATCAGACCGCCTTTTAAATGACGTTGGTAGGTAACAGTGTCACTGTAATTGCATTGAAATTTATAAGCTATAGGCCCATGTTTCTTGAGAAATGGTCCCACACTGCTATTCTCCTCCTAACCTCCTTCACCTCTCCTCGTTGTTGCGCAATAGCGTACCGGAAGATGTAGCTCTAATGCGCAATAAATTAAACGATTATTCGCTAAGCTTTAATTTTTATTCGAACAAGCCTTAACAAACAAATAATCGATAATCGATTATTCATTAACAACCCTAACACACACACACACACACACACACACACACACACACACACACACACACACACACACACAAACACACACAAACTTAAAAAAGTAAGGATGGGATGAGATGGGGTGATTTTGAATTTGCCATGGTATCTGCACTGAATTAATAATGTGTGAGCCAATTTAGATGAAAAATATACAGTAATTTATTTGCGTGTAACAGCTCCACACCTCCAGAGGTTTAACGTTTGTTCTGTGAGGCGTGGAGATAGCTCCCCTCAAAGTGATGGCACAGCCGACCAATCTGTCGGGCTGCATTGCATTACTCTGTCAGGAGATATTCCACGAAAATGGCCGTCTCACAGTACATTATCCCTTATGATCAATGGTCAGTCATCCATGATTACAGGGTCAGGCTCCCTATGTGGAAGCCATAGCTTATCAGGTGTATATCGCTCAAAACCTTACCTCTTAACTGGTACTTGACAGTCATCCACTTCCAGCTGGACCTAGGAGATACGGCCCCTCCATCAACAGATGCTCAGACAGTGAAATTCCCACCTGTACCAAACCTTGCCCAGTGAAACACTTATCCAACCCTGTTACACCAGCAACTTGTAGCACCAGAGAGCGACACCTTCCATGGGGTATATTAAAACAGGATTCCCTATGCCCACCCATACATACTATGGACCCAATTGGCCACCATGCCATGGCTAGAGTCTGCAGCATATACACCTTTTGTTCACACAGACGCGTTTCGGCGTTCTGCCTGCCTTCCTCAGTGTGACACACTGAGGAAGGCAGAACGCCGAAACGCGTCTGTGTGAATAAAAGGTGTATATGCATAGTGCGGCCTCCTTTCCTGAATCTTGACTGCATAAATGCTGGGCCAGCACTCTTAAAAATTACAAAAAGACTCTGGAGTGAAGCCTGCTCCCATCCTTCTAGAGTCTGCAGCAGCAACTTCTAGGATACCAACTGTACGTTCAGACTGCAAGCGATAAATTGCCAAGAGTTGCCAAAGACTCCCAAGAAACATCGCTTGAGCGCAGCAACCAAAACGGCAAAGTTGCCCATGACGTTAGCATTCAAATGTTCTATCCTGCTACAGGTGTCTCAAGGCCCATTCATACTTAACGTGTGTGCTTACATCTGAAATTCTGTCTCTTCATACCTCCGTACGTATTTTATGTCTGCAAGTGCTAAACCCCGCCCCCTCCCCATTATTCCTAATGAATTTCATCTGTTTCGTCCGTAATCATAAGCTCCCCATTTTTGTGTCAAACTCCGGACGAAATTCACGCAAAGTTTGTGTGAAACACTCCACATGTATCCGTACTTAACGTGAGGTATGAATGGGGCTTTACCCGTATGTATTGTCTGTGGTCTCACTGGTAAATCGACATTCTGATTGGTAGTACCCGAACTGCGCCATGGCTCATTACATAAAGTAAAGGAAAAATCCAGCGTGAATCAACACGTAGTCCTACTGTTTTATAGTGCCAAGCGCTATTGATAGCCACCTTAATCACTGGATTTCATGCAAGGTAGACTGAGATAGCAAAACGGCAGCTAACAGAAACAGAATGGGGCATTTCCAAACAAAAGCAAACTGATTACATTTCGTTTCTGACACGCCTCATTCAGTTACGGTCGGTTTCCACAGGGCGAAAACTCAGTGAATTTCGCCAGGCGAATCTTCGCTGGGGGGCTTGTACCAAGCAGAGCACTCTCTTGTCGTAGCAGGTTGTTTGGGTCGGTTGCGCCGGGTTGCCCACATTAACCTAGCAGCTAAACTTAACCAGGACTTGGAATTGGGATTTACAGTGGTTTATTTACCCCTATCATGTTCGTGTAACACACACACAAATGTTCGTTTTGGTTTCATTTTATTGTAAACGGTAATTTGTGTCCCACAAGTCAATATTGACATTAGTGTGCTAACACGGTTAATCATTAGCTAGTTGTTAGCATTGAGCTAACTGAAGTTATTAAGCTAATTTGTAAACTACAGTGTTCTACCAGCCATGATAGCACTCGTATACAATATTAAACACAATAGGGGACGATGTAGACAGAAACTATGGCCCAAGGACCCTTTAATCAAATAATATATTTTGCATTTAACGAAGTCATGGATGCCGCCATGACGTTTGCAAAATTTTGTACTCCCGCCCTTGTCTTGTCATGTAATGTTCCAAATGAACTTGATTGGTTATCGCCTGGCGAAATTCGCCAAAAGTTGAAGATTTCTCAACTTTTTTTCACCGGTCTTGGCGAATTCGCCACTCACAGGGCGAAATTCCCCTCCCATTCATTTCAATAGGAGGTAAAAAGACATTTTAATGAATTTATTTTTTACCAGGGGGCCACTGGCTTGATGGGCTTCAGCTCAGGAGCCTCCGTCTTCACCCTCTCGAACCGTTGGCAGGCCAGGCAGGTGTTGACTTGAAAAGGCCTTGATTATATGTCCTGTATCATGGACATTATCTATATCTACTTACCTATTTTACTTACCCAATAGTCCACATCTTCCCTGATGTTCTGCCAATGGAAGCGCTGGCGGATCTTCCCCTCGGTTCGTGCTCTTCCAAAGTGTCCTGCATGAGCCTAATGAGATTCAACAGTTACAAGAAATGAATTTGTTATAGATAAGACTATAGATAAGACTGACAAATACATGCTTTGTTACAGTGTTAGGTTTGATGACTTGTAATGGTCAGATTTACTGTATTAACGTATATTATTATTGTGGGCCTAATGAACCTCTTCAAGGATGGCAGCTCTCTCTTCTCCTTGTCCAATGTGATGACCCTTCTCATGGACTCATCTGCTGTGTAGTACAGACTGCTTCCTATAACATATGTATCCTTGACATGGTCTCATCGTAGTTGTAGATCTGCCCTGGAGCTTGTCCACCCTTGCCACCGTGGCCCCGTGCACCCTCTCTGGCTTGATGAAATTTGCCCGCTTTGAGGCCCTTCTCCATGTTCAGAAATGGGTTCATCCGTCCTGACGCCTGAATGGCCAGCACAAGGGCCACCGACCGGGTGAAATTAGCCCGCCTTGAGGCCACGGTGTGGTGGCGAGCTCTGATGCGGCTCCACCACATCTGGCTCAGGCCCTTCTCCATATTTAGGAATGGGTTGCTCCGTTCCGACGCCTGAATGGCCAGCACAAGGGCCACCGACCGGGTGAAATTAGCCCGCCTTGAGGCCACGGTGGGGTGGCGAGCTCTGAAGCGGCTCCACCACATCTGGCTCAGGCCCTTCTCCATATTTAGCAATGGGTTGCTCCGTCCCGACGGCTTCACCACCTGGATGGCCAGCACAAGGGCCACCGACCAGGTGATCGGGAACCCATGTGCGGCCATCCAGAAAATGTAGCTGACCAGGTTCTCCTCCTCTTCCGGCTGCAATGTCCTGTTGGGATGGGGTGTCTCTACCCCACGCTTCCTCCAATCCAAAAGGGTGGATTTTGGAATGCCATAATCCCTCGCCACTCTTCGCAGCTCATAGCATATGCCTTAGCATGGACCACCTGGGTCTGAATAGCTCATAGCATATGCCTTCTAACCCATGGACCACCTGGGTCTGAATAGCTCATAGCATATGCCTTAGCATGGACCACCTGGGTCTGAATAGCTCATAGCATATGCCTTCTAACCCATGGACCACCTGGGTCTGAATAGCTCAAAGCATATGCCTTCTAACCCATGGACCACCTGGGTCTGAATAGCTCATAGCATATGCCTTCTAACCCATGGACCACGTGGGTCTGAATAGCTCATAGCATATGTTTTCTAACCCATGGACCACGTGGGTCTGAATAGCTCAGGGTCTCTGTTCAGGATGAACTGGTGCAAGTTGCACACATCGTCATAGACAACTACTTTTGGTACTGGAGAATGAAAGAAAGACATTTGGAATCATGTTGCATACAGATTTAACCGCATCAGGCGATTCACATTTGGTCATGATTTCAAAACCATAGCATATGCCTGAGAGTGAAGACAAAGAAAACAATAAAGATGCTTTATTTTAGGTTATAGGCCTAAACTGTTGTGATTTATGATTAACAATACTTATTGACAAGTTGCAAACAGTGCAAACAGTGCACCAAGAATATCCCCGGGAGGAGAGAGGGGTGTCCAATGGCTGCTCTTGTGACACACTGGTTGGACTTTTGTGCTGGAAATGCGTCCTCAAGATGGTAAATGCCGTATCAGGGGATTCACATTTTGTAATTACCTCGAATCCATAGCAAATGCCTGAGAATGAAGACAAAGAAAACAACAAAGATGCTTCAGTTTAAATCATAGGCCTATGCTGTTATGAATTATGATTAACAATATTTGTAACAATACTTATATTGAATAGTGCACCAAGAATATCCCCGGGAGGAGAGAGGATAAAGTATTATCGTATAAAGAATAAAGTATTATCGTATCGTATCGTAGGAGTGTCCAGGGCTGCCCTTGTGACACACAAGCTGGACTTATGTGCCTGGCTGATCAGCCACATAACAACCCCCTCTCTATCCTTGGGAAGTGCAGGGAAAAGGACATAGGACTTGGAGGGCTGACTTGTTCAGGCTCTGGTGCTGCTTCTTTGGCAACAAAGGCTTTAACAGCCTTCCTTCTTCCCCCACAAGAGAGTGAGAGAGAGGAGTTGGGGGGGCTGACGGGCTTTAACAGCCTTCCCCTACAAGAGAGTGAGAGAGAGGAGTTGGGGGGCTAACGGGCTTTAACAGCCTTCTTCCCCCACATCTAGTGGTCTAGTCTAGTGGTAGTGGCCTCAGGTGTGCTGGCAGAGCAGGTTCTGGGCAGTTGCTGAGAGTGTCAAAAAGCAAAGGAAACTGCTGCTGCGTGAATGTCATGTCTTCCAGCGACTGCCTGCTGAACTATCTTGCATTTCTCATATTTAATATAAATAGTTTCGCTTCCTTGGGAGCGTTAGGCAATTACACTTGTTTTCTTCACATTAACTATTTTATTACATGCGTGTTTCACATTCATACCCGCAAGTTTGTTGGAAAAACGAGCACGTGCGTGCATGCAGATTTACTTACACCTGGCTTGACCTGGGGGGTATTCAATCAAAGTCGTTAATGACAGCAGCGTTTACGTGATGAAGCCTGCTGCTTTCCAAAAAAAAGTATTATTTATCAAGGTTAATTACTTGTTCCTACATTCTGGCACTTCTGTATGAAAAATGCACCAAATTGTCCATTTCCCCCCAAAGGGCATAAGCCTGAAAATAAGGAGGGGGGTGGGAGATGAAAAAAACACTTATTGGTGAAATTCTGAGGGCATAAACTCTCAGAAAATATATGGTTTATGGGATTTAATATGTTTCCCCTAAATGCCACTGGCATGTCATCAAAAACAGCCAATTTTGAGGGGGGGGGGGGGGGAACATTTCTTAGTTTTGGCCTTTATTGTAAATGAGGAGGGAGGGGCATGCCTCACTGTCACACCTTGCCATGTTATTTCACATCCTGAGGGTGTAAGCTTTCAGAAAATATATCGGATGTAGGGGGAATTAGTTTTAGCCTGACATAGCCCGACCATAATACTGCTGTTCATCCGTATTCATGGTCTGGAGGTTATTATACTGCGGGGGGAGGGCATTCACTTCTGGTTTGAAACGATTGGACAGCTCGTCTAATCAGCTTCGCTTACTGGCCGGTAGACTCTCTACCGATGTAAACACGCCCCAGAGGACCGTGCCCAGACCATGATGCGTATGAACATTCGTATTATGGGCGGGCTACGTCAGGCTAAATTAGTTTCCCCTTAATATTTCAGAGACCAAAATGTAGTGGTGCCTATTTTCCTTCAAAATCCACAACCAATCCCATTGATTTCATTAACATAATTTCCGTATATTCCGCCACATAGGCACCTGGACAAATGCAAACATTGATTTTCTCACTCAGTATGGAATTACCTTTTCCAAAATGTATACCGTAATTTACATAATCCCCCAAAAATAGTTGTGAGTCGATGTGGGAGGTCTTTCAAGGAGACCTTCCTTTCTGCTCATTTTGTTTCAGCGTGACTGGCTGCAGCCGCGCTCCTTTTGCATTCACCTTTTCTTACCACACTTCATTTACTGACAAACACTACACATTTGGTTAGCCACTCCATTCACTGATATGCCTTTATATCCTTTAATAAATATTTATTGTTATTAATAAAATAGGTGTGGTCTCCCCATCATGTCATTACTGCTGAATGAGCCCGGTGGTCCTGGCGTAACAAATTAACTCACACTCAGCAATTCCAACCAATGAATGTGTACAAAATAATATTTATTGATTTATTCAGTTACCATTAATGTAAAGGACAGCATATATGGATTCCAACATAATTCCAATCATTGTGAATAATTAATAATGAATTAATTAATGATGTACTGCAATTTACAATCACAGCGTTGGAGAGCACATGAATCCCCAGCTGTTAATCAGAGGTGTTTTTTTTTTTTTTTTTTAATGCAAAAAAGATCACATTATCATGACCGTTTATGTCTACTTTCACTTTGGCCTTTACGCCTCTCTTGTCTGAAATATTTCTGTCCAGTGATGGAGCGGTATTGCATAGGCCTACATGTGGTTTTGGGTAGAAATTCTGGTCCACTCACAAAACAAAGGAAACCGCACAAAATGAAAAATGCTTTTGGTCCGAACCAAAGCAAGTGAACGAACGGACTTTCCTTGTGTGAATATCCCATGAGAAGAAAGTACCTAGTAGCCTACTTTCTCTAATATTCTATTCAAGTTAATCAAATCCCTTACTTTCCCTGAGAAATGTCAACATCAAACACTGATCCCTACCACTGTATTGGTATTTTATTGCCGTTTATGGTCAAGAATGAAAAATAATAGTAATGATAATTCTATTATTCTTCACACTTGTATTTGTTATGTACTGTATCTACAGAGGCTTTAGAGGACTGCATAAAAGTGATCCACTATTACTAGCGGTTAATGAAGTCTGGCTGGCTCAGATGTTAGATGGCAGTCTCTCGTATTTGATTTCTGACTTTGCAGTTCTGTAGATCAGAGCTCCACATATCATAGCAACAGCTGCTAGGAGACCCCCAACAACAACAATAAGGTTCTGGTTCGCCCTGATGGGTTGGGTAGCTGCAAAATAGAGGAACAACAGAGGTTAATTTCTTCTTCCATTGAGAGATGTCTTCAGTTAACATGGTGCAATTTCCACAGCAGACTTTTTCTATGGAGTGATTCAGTACCTGTGTCAGCCATGCCTCGCCTGAGGCGCAGAGGACCCTGGGAAATGTAGTGTTTGGCGGTCTGGAACGGAGCCTCTCTCTTGCTGACAATGTGCTCTAAGTTAGAGCTGTTAGTGCAGCCCTGAGAGCATCTGCTGCCAGCCTCCCCAGCCTTACACAGGATGACTGAGCAGGTGATGAACACCTGCACAAACATGGAGGCTCCTTACAGACACTCAATGGTGTTTATTAGCCCTCAACGGCACCTTCCAGGCAGCACTGACTGATAGACACTACCTTAACCCTAACCACCCCATAACCATAACCCTAATCCTAGATTTAGGGGTTTTGCCTTGAAGGCAAAAAATACCAAAGACCCTGACAGACCCAGTGACGATGATGTGATAATTAAATAAGTAGTTTTGAGAATTTCAGTTCTGATCTGGGAAATGTACCAAAGTGACTGAGAAGAACTCTAATTCCCTCACTGAACTTAGACTGGTCCAGACTTTGCTTAACAGAGATGATGAGCATACCTGTACATGGCCAGTGAGCTCATATCTTTACCTGGTCATACATCCCAATGAATTTGAAGGCTTTCATTCCCAGCTGGACTTTAGACTGGTGGCTGGAGTAGATTTGTACAGTCTCATCCACTTTGCATCTTTAGATAAGGAGGTAATTGAAAAGTGTTCAAACATAGTTTGTTTTGGTTGTTGTTGCTATTTAAATATTTGCCATGAAAGTCAAAGCAGGCCTTATCCATTTTCAATGATTATATAGGAGAGAGACTCATTGGGATTGTCACTGGGGGCAGCAGTGCAGGACTCCGCAAACAGTTCCGTGTTTGGGACAGAGCAGATAGCTTCAATCTGCATGTACATCATGTCTCCCAGATTGAACCTCAGTGGGTAGGTATTTGGATCTATCATCTGGTTAAACTGAGCTGACTGGAAAAACTCAAACTGGTAGGTGAACGTACCAAAGCCTTTCTGGACAAATGACAATGGGAGTTGGTGAACATCAAACTCAGCAGTCACTTGACTCTTTTTGGGATACTTGCAGAAGAATTCAATATCCACATAATGTCTCCTAGTGATGATGTCAGTGGCATTATCAAATGACACCACTGCATTCTTGAAGATGAGATAATCTCCATCGTCCTTTAAGAGAGACCAATAAACAGATAGACACGTGCATGCAGGTCAAAGGGTTATTCAACCTGTGGTAAAGTTAGCTTGAAAATGAGGAGTTTCTCACCTCCATGATGGTTCCACAGGTGGTGAGTGACATGTTGGCCAAGACATGAGTGCCATTTGTGTAGAGGGAGCAGTTGGGGTCATTGAGCCTCAGGTGGTCTTCATGAAGCCCAATGGAGGAAGATCTCTCCAGAGCAAAGGCCATGAAGTTCTCCATACAGGTCACATGAGCCGCATAACCTGCAGCAAAGAGTTTGAATAGATTTTTGGTAGAAAGTGGGGATCCCATCAGATCTGCCACCTACCCGAATGAGTACTTTTTTTCAGTGAGTTGCACGTTTTCAAACAAATGATCACGGTTGTAAAGGACAGGATTGAGAATGCACATAGCAAGGCATTTATAAGCAATGAGACAACATTACGATCTCAACCTTTCTATTTTGTCTTATACACCCAAAGGGGCTAGTGCCTGGCACTATTACTGTCTACTGTTAATTTTCTGTGATCATGCTTAATATCTTGATATTAAATTGCACTTTATGTCCTAATGTGTTGTGATGTCTTATATACAGTTATACATCTTAGTTATATGTCAATTTTTTTTGTTTGTTTGTTTTGTTTTTTGTTATATGTCAATTTTTTAACTTTGTTGCACTGTACTGTGTGTTGTGTTGCAATGTACTGTCAAAGTCAAAAAAAAGAAGAAAAAAGTCAAAAAGTGGTTTATTGTCACTTTCTTTATCGTCCTGAGTTTATGTGGGACGGTGGGCAGCAGGGAACGGAGGCAGAGTAGGAAGGGAGTTGAGTGCCCTGACAGCCTGAGTTGCAGAGTTTGATTGACAATAAAGTTTGCTTTGACTGGGTAAGTTTTGCTCAATGAAATAGCCTTATTGCTCTCCAGCATGGCTTGGTTTAAGTCAGAAAGCCATCTAAAATGACCATTTCATACCGGATATCTATTTTAAAAAACATGTCTTCAAACACAACTATGTTCTTCTTGCATTGCAACAATAATTTATTAAACAGTTATATGATTTATTTCGCCAGCTATCACGTTCATTTTAATGAGTAAATGAGGGGATTTAAACAGTTTTCAATGGAAACATATTTCCGTGATATCTTCTGACATCATGTCCATGTTCACGTGTTGTATGTTTGCAACTGTGTTGTCCAACTTGTCCCTCAAGCTTTTCCACTCCCACTGACATGTTTCGGCATGTCTTGGTTTTGGGTCAACATGAGTAGAAATGGTCTCAAAGCACGCACCACCTGAGCATTTGCTGTTAGTGTCAGGGCTTACATGTTGGTGTCACATATTGAGCATGACAGACTGACAGTCACTCATTTCGCTTTTTTTAGCGCTGTCAAACGATTAAAAAAATTAATCTGAGTAATCACAAAATTTTTCAATGATTAATCATGATTAATCACTTTTAATCGCAACTCATTTACCCCAGTAAGAATTTGGATGCTAAAGTATGTTGGATGCTTATTTTGCCCTGTAAAGGCCCGGGTACTAAGTAGTTGGCTTTATTCGTCTCAAATGGGGCTACTCCCAAGGATTCCCCAAACATGTTGTTGGACAGTCAGGAGCTAGGCCATGATCTTTGTATAGTTTGACTTGATAGCCAAGCCTTTTTCTATCTGAAATTGAACATAATACATGTCATGAATTTGGAACCATATTCATCAGGATTAATCTGAGTTAATTTTTTTAATCAGAGTTTTAATCACGTGATTAATCAGTTAATTTTGCCAGCACTAGTTTTTTTTTTTTTTTTTTTTTTTGCAATTTAGGTCACTTGAGTGACTCCTCAGAGTTATAAAAGTGCACTACCAGGGTATTTATTAAAACCATTTCCACAATCGAATAAGAACTAGTGAAGCTCTATTTCACACACACACACACACACACACACACACACACAGAGAGAGAGAGAGAGAGAGAGAGAGAGAGAGAGAGAAACGTACTTGAAGTTGTTGGTGCTGGACTTGTAGTTGGGAGTCCTGAGTTTGAATCTGTGAAGTTTTACATACAGAATTTAGACTCTCTGACCAATATGATAGAAAAGATATTAAGAATTGATGTAACAATAAAGAGTACCTGCACAGTAACCCAAATGGCACCAGTTAGGATCAGAGAGTTTGTATACAAAGTAGTTTCCAGGACAGGCTTTAACCTTTATGGGATCTATGTGGTATTGTAATGGGTAGCAGCATTGGCCTTTGTAGCTCCCACACACCTGCCTGGTCACAATGCCATCTTCTGGACGGGGGTGAGCACCGTTCATCCAGAGGGGCACATCGGTGCCACAGTGATGCTCAGGCACACACGTCTCAGGCATCCGAACACTTACACCCTCCAGGACAAACCGGTGCCACTGGTCCCATTGAAGGGAAGTACCATATCCACCCCAGTTACTGTCACACCTCCAGTGTTTATGTTCCACATTAGTAGTGGCCCTCCAGGTGTCATTCAGCACAATGTAGTTGAAACAAGGGTCACTCTCTTGAGCTGATGTTGGTTGAAAGGCATGCAGAACTAATAGGAGAGTTAGAACATACACACACATACACACACACACACACACACACACACAGTATTAGTTGAGTATACACTGTCTATTCTGTCTGTCTGACTGACGCCTGACTCACACCAAAACCTGTGCGTTAGCGATGCGTTTTTGGTCCGTTTTCGTTTGGAATGTTAAATGGTTAGTCCATGCCCACTGACTGCACACATGCTCAGCGTAGCCCATGCTGCTTCTTAAAATACAAACAAGTTCTATTTTTCTAAACATACCTAGTGCAATATACACATTTTCAATATAGAGCTTATTTGCACAGACGACTGCCGAGACAGTTTCTGGTGTGAGCACAAAGCACCAATGAATCAAGCCCGAGTATGACAGATTCTGTCTTGCACTGCACTTTCCAGTGCTGTATGTACTGTGTATAGGTATTTATATTTGTGACCTGTCTTATATTGTGTATGTGTTAGTGGGTATACTGTATGTGAGAGTATGGCGTAGGTAAATGTATGAAATGATCTATATTACTTAGTGATGCAATAAGTTTACTGACAAGAAATGACTTAACAAACATTTTGATAGAAGGGCTTGAAAAGGAGTCTTACTCATAGCCAGCAGCAGAGGGCCTAATGATGGTGGAATCCCCTTCATTGTGTGTCTTCTGTCCTCGTCGTAAACTCAAACACACTGGAAGAGAGATGCTCAACAGGTGCAGTGCTAATATCTGTAAGTCAGTACAAGCGTCAGTCAAATTAATTCAAAATAATTACTAGAAAAGTGCTCAGAAAGCGCAGACCTCTGCCAAGATAATGTGGTCACAGATGGGTTTCTGGATCACCAATCGCCACCAAACTCCAGTCAGTTCTTACTTGTCCCAATACACACGTCCGAAAATTTCATCCAAATCCGTGCGGTACTACCTTGTTCATTACGGTTACGCGCGAGGCCTCTCCCTATCCTATGTTATCTCTTGTCTTTGATGGTGGGTAAAGTGCATCCGCAGATATTCAAGTCTTTGAAGCATTCCTCCTGGTGTCAGTACAACTACCATACCATACAGTGATGTCACCAGTCAGAATGTTCTCCACAGTCCCTCTATACAAAGTCTTTAGGATCTTAGATCTTATTCCAAATTTCCTCAGTCTTCTAAGGTGGAAAAGACGATGTTGAGCTTTCTTCTCAACTTGATCAGTAATATTAACACCCAGGAACTTTTAAGTTGTTGACTCTATCCACCTCAGATCCATTGATGTTGATAGGCTCACTAATACACCGGCCCTCTTCGCTGGCTACAGTGCCATTAGACGGTGGGCCGAGGGCGTTTTTCGTGTTGTTTTGTAAAAAACATCAGAAGAGTAGACAAGTTTTCATCTGTGATATAAACAAATGGTATTAAGCCTAACAAAATTTGTTGGCAGCTCTGGTTTGATCATATTTCGTCAAAAACAGTAGGTTTTAATCGTTATTTTCCTTGGGCATATGCAAGGAAATCTATAGGTATAACCCAATCAAATGTCGGCATTTTGAGTCCTTGGAAAAATCAACCAATCGAGTAAGAGTTCAATAGGACCCGCCTCGGAATGTAAACACCAGCTAAGCAGCAATGTCAGAAAACGCTGCAAAATCCCCTTCAGATGGCTTATTTTAGATCATAGAACTTCAGATAATAGTTGTCAACCCACTTTTTGTATAAATCTTACCTTGTTCCTGTCTGGGCATGCTGTAGAATATTGACTTTATAAATCCAACGGTGAAATTCTTAATAAGAAACATGTCATCTGCTATAGTGTAGCCTAGCTATCAGCAGCAGAGGTTGAAGCAAATCGTAGGCTATCACTTGTAAGTGTAGCGGCTGTACTCTTCTTTGCGTTGTGTGTTAGGCTACATTTCATTAACTCTGTTACATAAGCAAACAGTTGGCTTACAAACAATCGTTGTTACTAAAAATTACAATAAAATTGACGCTGGAACCATTGTCAGAATCTCTTCAACTTCAAGTCTTAGGAGAGGTTCGGTTATCATTAAGGTAGTGCTTGCACATTATAAAGAACAATGTTTCTTCACAATCTTTTCGTTGACCACAGAAAATGTGTATAATATCCTAACATGTTAGTAATGACAGTTTA
Organism: Sardinella longiceps; assembly: GCA_027497455.2. Taxonomy (NCBI): domain Eukaryota; kingdom Metazoa; phylum Chordata; class Actinopteri; order Clupeiformes; family Clupeidae; genus Sardinella; species Sardinella longiceps. The sequence continues at coordinate 1,330 of JAODXP020010312.1, read as the reverse complement.
CTATGCTTAACTGCAGTAACACAAACGTTTCAGGCATTATTAGGCTGTAGCTGACTGTAGCCTGTTTCATTGTTGTAGAGATGAATTGCAGACACCTTCTTGTCAATAAGATATCTTTATATCAATGGAAAAGGCAAATCAGCACATGGGATTAAAAAAATGTAGGCCTACTTTGTAATGACTCTAGTGTCTATTTGCTATAATATCTATCTGTACTATTTTCAATAGCTAATGTAGCCTACCCACCTGCACTTTCTGCTCAAAGAAAGAGGTAGCTTTAGCCCTTGACCATCGAAGACTAAAGTTCAAATTTATTTACTTGAATGCTTGTTTAGGCACACGTAATGTAACAAGGTGTTGGCTTGATTGAACAGCAGAACTAGAAAGATTCAGTACATTTATTTGTCACATCATGCGTTCAGGTACAAAGAGCAGTGACATGGAGAAAATATATCTGTCAAAAATAGCTAACTTACATAGATGTCATTATACTAAACTGAATGACAATCACCAAGATAACATTACGGACATTAGTTTAAAGTGTACAGGGCATTGTATCGGTGTGTTGTTCGATATATTAAGTTATACTGACGTCCAAACACATCAGCAGTTAGCAAAACAGTTAGCAATAGCTCTAGCTGTGCTCTATCGTTATGGACATTATGTTGAATAGACCTTGAATACCGGTAGTTCTGTTCGTTGGGTAGGTTAACGGAGACTCTTAATTATAAACACTACACTGTCAAAATAGTAACATGCATCATTACACACATTATAGTGCAAATTCCGTGATATCCAGCTTGCTTGCCAACCTCCCCCTCTCGAGTCGTCTTCCTATTTCCTCAAACAGTCTCGCACTCTGTCTTTCTCGAGTCTTCATTGGCGTTTCTCAAGCCACGTGAGGCGAATACGATTTTTTGATTGGTATGCAGTACGTGTGGCCCTGATAACGCTTGCCTGCTAAAGTTATGAAACATAAAGTTGATTTTCTCAAATATATGATCGAGTTGAGGCTGCCAACAAGCGGAAATGAGCTTAGAAAAAAATATGTATTGCACATATGAAAAATCAACTACTCTTCTCCAGTTTTGTCCAAAAGTGAAAAAGTAAAGCAGATAGAGGCCTTCGGCCCACCGTCTACATCTCTTCCATGGCAACAATACACGAGAAGATGCATCCCGAGAAAACAGGGGCTCCCAGTGAAGAGACTCTGGCTCTATACGTGTGGACAGTGAGTCTTTTATGGCCAGTAATGTGTCTGTTACATCGATGGTAATTAACTCCTTTCGGTATAGAAAGAAAGTATAAAAATAAAATTCACAAATTCTCT
>JAODXP020010311.1:0-16745 GCA_027497455.2 Sardinella longiceps | reverse complement strand
GTATAGACTTATGTACTTCTGTTAGATATAGAATTACATCATCTGCGTAAAGTGCAATTTTATGTTCTTTATCTTCCATCCAAGTACCATGTATATTCACATTTTTCCTTATTTTTTCTGCTAATGGCTCTATACAACGCAAAAAGCTGTGGTGATAACGGGTCGCCTTGCTTTGTCCCCCTATTAACTGCAAAATTTTCAGAGAGTGTTCTATTTACTCTTACTCTTGCATTTGAAGCTTTATACATTCCCTTTAATAAATCAATAAATTTCTGGTCAAAATTAAATTTTTTACAAACTTCAAATAGAAAAGGCCATAACACTCGGTCAAATGCCTTTTCTGCGTCTAACATTAGTGTTAACAGTTTTTTTTTGTCTCTTAGGGTATAGTCAACAATGTTGAGGGTTCTACGAATATTATCCCCAATTACACGGTCTTTAACAAACCCAGTCCGGTCTAAATTTATTAAATTTGGCAATATATATCTGATAGTCTATTTGCTATGATTGCTGTAAATAGTTTTTGGTCCACGTTTAATAGTGATATCGGTCTGTACGATGAACAGTATTCTGGGTCTTTTCCCTCTTTATACACAACCGAGATAACTGCTGAACTCCAAGACACAGGCCACTCTCCTGTTTCCAATATTTCATTAAAGACCCTACATAAAATCGGTATTGTTCCCTTGAATTCTTTATAGAATTCATAAGCCAAGCCGTCGTTTCCTGGGCTCTTCCCATTTTTACTTTTATGGAGTGCCTTTTGTATTTCAATTTCTACGATTGGCTGTAATAACTGTATATTTTGTTCCTGAGTAACTAATGGAAGGTTTAATTGCTTTAAATAATTTTGTATTTCTTGCTCTTTTGGATTCATTTCTGGGGTGTATAGATTATAATAGAAATCTCTAAAACACGCAGCAATTTTTGATTTTCCGCGATGCTGATTAACCTCCTTATCTTTAATTACAGCTATTATAGATTTTTCTTGTTGTTTTTTAAATGATAAGTTTTTCAGAGCTTAAGTACTATTGTCAAAATAATTCTATTTCTGTGGTCTCTATTGCTGCGAGGTTTTTTTAACTGCATTTAGTTGTATCAGTATCTCCTTTGTCCTTGTCCCTTCGTATTCCTTTTGTAAATATTTAATCTTAGTTTCTAGCTGTTTTATCTCTTTATCTTTTTACTTCTTTTTCCAAGAGGAGAACGTGATTATTTCTCCTCGAAATGTTGCTTTTGCAGCTTCCTATACAGTCACATACCCTTTATCATTCGTCTCTAAGAAATTTTTAATACTGTTATTCATTTTGGTCTGAAATGCCAAATCTTCCAAAAAGGAGTTATTCATCCTCCATAGTGTTTCTCCCTTTCTGTCATAGTCTAATACCATTGTCATTGGTGCATGGTCAGCTATGGTTATTGGAAGGATTTCACATTTTGTAACTTTTGCGATATCCCTTTTAAACATAAAAAAGTAATCCAATCTTGAAAAAACTTTATGTGCGTCTGAGTAGAAAGTGAAACTTTCTCTTGAAGATGTAGGCTACGCCATACATCCAGTAGTCCAATCTCTGTTTGTGCTTTTCTTAATAGAGCTGCTGCCTTCTCGGCCTTATGCTTAATTTTGCTTTGAGTATCCATTTTTTGATTCATAACTAAATTCAAATCCCCTCCCATTATCACTGTCCCTCTGGCTTCCATCATTAGCAACTGTAGAATTTTTTGTAAGAGTTCATCTCCTTTCCCCGGTGGATTGTAGACGTTGACTAAGGTTATACGTTGTTGATCTATTTCTCCAATTACCATCACATACCTTCCTTCTTTATCCTTAAAACATTTTTCTTTTTGGAACATAAGACTATTTTTTGATAAGGATTGCTACCCCTCTCTTTGCTGTGGTATGTGAGGAGTAAAATACTTGGGCCCCTGTCAGCCTCTCCAACTTTACATGTTCCACTACATTTAAATGGGTTTCTTGGAAAAAAATGACTTCTCCACCTTCTTTCTTTACCTGTTGGAGAACACGTTTCCTTTTTATAGGGTTGTTTAATCCATTTGTATTGAGAGTGAGAAACTTAACCTTTGCCATTTCTCCTATTGAATTCTTTCTCTTTGTAATTAAAGCCTTGAAATAATATTGCATAAGTAATAAAAAAGTGCGTATGTGATCCCAGTAACCTTACCCCAAATCCCATTTGTGAACTTCCAATAGCTGTAACCACCCATTGGTTACTCATATGTTCCCTCTTTTCTGCATAGAGGAAAAGGGTCTTACTGCTTGGCTCCTGATTAATGTTGTTAACTATACTTCCCAGATCAGGAGGGAAGCAGGCCCCTATTATTCCGGATAACGACCTGATGACTCAACTCCTATCCCGTTAGTCTATCTTAAATTAATATCACAACTGTTTATATGTATACTATTTTTTAATGTGTTGACCCTTATACTATTTCAAAACATCCCCTCTTTGTACTGTGATAAGAGGAGAATAAAAAAAGAAAAAAACAAAAAAAAGAAACAATTTCAAAATAAGGGAGAGAGAGACCCCCCCCACCGCCCCCCCACCCTTTCCACCTCACACACTCACTCACACACACTCTCACTCCTCCCCCTGCTCCCACCCACGCATCCACTCCTCACATATAAGATTTCATCTATCCAAATACACGTTACTAGGCTAATCAAAAAGGGAATCAGTTCAGCCATTTAGTTTCCTTTCTTTCAACTTACTTCAATTTAACACTGCGTTCTTTCAGCAGCTATTACAAAACAAACATAATATAAATAAATGATTCCTTTTCTAACTGCCTCCCAATGGGCAATTGTATACTTAGGCTAAATAAAGCGTTCATTTCTATTTTCTAAGTCAACAGAAAAGTTACAACATGGTAATGATGACTTATTCCCCAATCCCCCCCCCCCCTTCACATACTGTACATACACACACATAAACTCCCACACACACTCCCACACACATACATGTACATCCCTCTCACACACCACACACGCACGCACACACACACACACACACCACTCATCATAAGTTAGATGAAATTTCATTTCGATTTTTCTAAATCAACAGAAAGAGAGTACGATATGGTATTGGTATGGTATGACTTATTCCCAGAACCCCCCCCCCCCACACACACACACACCCATCACCCCCCCCCCCACTCACACACACACACCACACACACCCATACACACGCAAAAATTTCATTTGTCAAAGTACTCCGTTACTAGACTAACCTAGATAGGAATCAATTAAGCTATTTAACTTCCATTCCTTCAGCTTACTTCAATTTAACACTGCGTTCTTTCAGCAGCTATTACCAAACAAACATATTATAAATACATAAGAATATTGATTCCTTTTCTTTCCAGTCTCTTGATAGGCTATTGTTACTAAGTTAAACTTAAACTTTCATTTTGATTTTTCAGTCATCAGAGAAAAACAAAAACAAAAACAAAGCCAAAAAAAAACAACAACAACATAGTAGGCCAAGTGATTAGCCTACCCATTCCTAGTCCCCCCACCCCCCCCGCATGCACTCCCACACACACACATCCACACATACTACCCCACTCCTAAGTTTGAATAGAACTTTCATTTCGATTTTCCCATGTCAACAAACAAACAAACAAAAAAAAATACAACATAGTAGTGGATACTTGATCCCAGTCCCTTCCCATAAGCGCACATACTCATACACAAACACACGCTCGCTCACTCACTCACTTGCACCCACCCACTCACACACACGCACCACACACACACACACACGAAATTTCATCTGTCATTGTGTAATAAGGCTAAATGAAACTTTCATTACGTTTTTCCAGGATCAACAGAAAAGATACAACATAGTGGTGACTTAACGTAACTCCCACCCCCCACCTCTCTCTCCCCCCACACTCCTCCCCATCGCTCAGTTCATAGCGATCGCAAGCAACTTTGCTTTCTTATTTTAGTACAGCAGATAAGTGCATTTTTCCACTAGAATACTTCAGTTAGGGAAACAATTCTGAAATTTTGTACATAGCTTCTCCAGAGGCTCCTTTAAAAAAAATTCTGAGTGTCCACGCAAAATTTCAAAATTTCAAAGCAAATACATGGAATCGAAGTTGATTTCCCATTGAAATCAATGGGCTTGGTTGTGGATTTTTAAGGAAAATATACACATCTACATTTTGGTCTCTGAAACATGAGGTGGAAACTAATTTCACCATACATCCCATATATTTTCTGAAAGCTTACACCCTCAGTATGTGACATAACATCACAAGATGTGGCAGTGAGGCATGTCCCACTCTCCTTATTACAATAAAACCCATAATCAAGAAATTTGGTGTTTGCAAATTCGTCTGTTTTTTGGTGACATTTAGACTTATAGCACTTAGTGGGAACATGTAAGACCCCTTAAACCATATATTTTCTGAGAGCTTATACTCTCAGGATTTCATCCAACTTTTTTTTTCAAATCCTACCCCCCTCCTTCCATTTACAGCTTATGCCTATATTGGGGGGAAATTAGTATTTGGGTGCATTTCTCATACAAAAGTGCCTATGGAATGTAGGAAAAAGTAGTTAACCTTGATAACTGATATATGTTTTTTGAAAACAGCAGGTCTCAGGATCTCAGAAAATATAAATTAAGACAGCTTCCACCCCCTCCTCCCTATAATTTCCATTTATAGATCATTTTGGTACTGGTGACTTTGGTGTATAGCTAATGCATTTGAGCCTGAGACACTAAGAAGAAATAAATCTACCCTTTAAAGTATACCTTTTCCAAAAGCATACTCCCACAGGGTATCATATAATATCAATTGAGACACGTCCCACCCTCTTCATCTCTTCACTACCCATTAATACAACAATTAGTATTAGTAATCAGGGTACAGTATAGCTCATTTGCATACTACAATTAATTTTCAGAAAAACTTGCAATACAAAAAATGCTACTTTTCATGGATACTTTCACTGTATAAAGTTTCATTTTGATTGGACTAAAGGGAAAAAATACCCCCATTGAGATGTAGGCCTATTGTTTTATATTGAACAATGAAAAATGGTGAAAAAATGGCGGCCATATTGAAATTTTGCGTGGACACTCAGACTTTTCTAAAGAGTGTGTCACAGTGAGCATCTGTGCCAATTTTCATGCTTGTTTCACAAACTGAAGTATTTTTCCACTTATCTGCTCTACTATTTAAAGTTCATTTATGATATGAATGCTTTTGAAGGAGGGAGTCTTATTATTTGTTATGTCCTGCATTACTCACTCAGAAATCAAAGAGTCCAGCCAAAGTCTATGATGCCTCCCTGTTGTCGCAGTTGGTTTTCCGCCTCCTCTGGTGTTTTGTAGGTTGTTGATGCCCCTTCACTGAATACCTTTAGCTTTGTTGGATACACCAGATGTGTCTTCACATTCCTCTCCTTCAATAGTTTCCTCAGCGGGGCGTATCTGTTTCTCTCCTGTTGTATTTTTCTCGTATAATCTTGTGAGAAGTAAATGCGCGTCTCACCATGCAGGATACTTTTCTTTGACCACGCTGTCTTTAGAACTTGTTGTCGGGTAATCCAATGCTGGAAGCACACCACTATAGAGCGGGGAGCTGTATTCTCCTGTGCAGTCGTCTTTGATGAGGAGCGATAAGCGGCTACGGTATCAAGTCTATCGGTTGAGATTCCCAACTTTTCCGACAGCAATTGTTTTATAAATTCCACCAGATCCCCCCCTTCTGCTCCTTCATTAATTTGGTAGATTCGGATGTTGTTTTGTCGAGCTCTCATTTCAAGATGTTCCAGCTGCTCATTTATCTTCTTTTGTTCATGGTTGAAATACTTTATCATCTCATTTGTAGTCACCTCTCTCTCCTCCAAGTGGTTTAATCTCTGCTCCGCTTCTTGAACATTGACGGTGACTTCTCCCAATTCGGAGCGAATTGTGCCAATTTCCATGCGTATTTGTCTAATTTCTGTTGTAAATTTCTCAAAGTCCTGTCGTAGTTCCCCAATTTGCTTGGTTATCTCATCTTTAAAGTCTGTTAGCATTGATTTCAAGGTTTGTTCCAGTTTACGCCCGATCTCAGGTCCATAACTTTTTTATCTCCATTTTATAGATAGACTTTTTATCTCTATTTTAAAGATAGACTTCTCGGGAGTTTTACAATTGTTAGTGAACTAACTCATGTCTGCATCTTGCCGTCAGACTCTTTTCTTGAGACCTACTGAGCATAACCAGAGCAGTGGCATCCCTGTCTGTCTTCAAGAAACTCTTGAAGGCCCACCCAGCTTTTCAGAGAACACCTCCTGTCCTATCACTACCACACTCTAAAGACCCAAGTGATATTTCCTGAGAATGGGCTACTTCAGGAGTTTAAAAGAACCCTAATATAGCCTAATACTTTAAGGGTGAAAAAAAAATAATTAAAGTGTTTTGTGCAACAGGGCCCTTTGAAATAGGTCATAAAGAATTTCAATAATTATAAATATCGACCAACATACTTACATACATATCGCCCAGCCCTAAGCTCAATTCCTGTTTTTCAATTTTGACTGGTCTTGGCCGAACACTTCAGAGCCTATAGAAGCTTTTAATAACTTTGCCTGAAGATACTGTGTACTAAGTTTCTGTAATAAGTGCCTGCTGCAACAAAGTTTCACTTTGGCAAAAAATCATAATGGCGGAAAATCTAGTCAGGCAGAAACTGACAACATAGGGTGCACTGGAATCAGCTTGGCCCAAGGATTCTAAAGTTACCAAGCTTTCAAAGATTGTTTGCATATGTGAGAAGTTAAATTTTCCTATCCTCAGAATACTGAATCGTTCAGGGACCACACTCAAATCATAATGTACCGTAGACTTCAGACGTTGTGTCTTAGATTATGAAAATAGGGCCCTAAGGGTGGCTTTGCAGCATTCAATAATGCCACTGAAGAAACAAGAGAGCAAATGCATGCAAAATACTCACTTCAGTTTTTTCACTCTGCAGTGTGGGTCCTCCAGTAGAGCAGAGATTTCTTTCACGTCATGGTTTTCAGATATCTTCCCACTCAGATCTAGCTCTGTCTCGAGTAATGGGTTTTTCTGTAGATATTGAGTCAGATGTGTATAGAGTTTCTCTGCAGAATAACTCTTCAAAAACCTGCAGAAAAAAAATCTATGTGACCATCATCAACAACATAAAATCTCTCTAATGATTTAGTCTGTTAAGGTTACAGTATGGATCATCATACACAGAATAATTTAATAAATACCTTCACTGCGGAGTCTGTAAGTGTTATTCAGTTACCTGATTTTCAGTTTACAGTCTGGATTCTTCTGTAAATCAGTAAGCAGTTTGACTCCAGAATCCCCAGGGTTGTTTCCACTCAGGTCCAGCTCTACCAGGTGTGAGGACTCAAGAGCTGTAGCCAGGATAGAATATCCTTCTTCTGTTATACTACAGTCTGAAAGCCTGAAGATGGAAAATAATATATAATTCACATAATTTCTGTCAACAAGACGCTCTGCATCCTTGACTATACATAACACATCCCCTTTTCCTATTTGGCCTTTGGGTTTACTCCCTTTATTGACGAGCATATTAATTACTAGTTAGCTCTTGGCCATATATTTGGCCTGGGAAATCATCAACTTTGCCAGTGGAGGGATTTCCATGTGAGTTTTAATATACCTATAAATTCTGATGACTGTTGATGGCAGCAGCCTTTAACTGATATAATATTGGACACAAGGAAAATGTAATATATGGAAAATGTTAGTACTATTTTTCTTTTTTTTTTTGCTCAATCAACATTGTAACTCTGCTGTCCGCCTTTCTGTTAACCAAAGGAATTAGCCTGTAGTGAAGCAGAGACCCTCCAGTCTAATGGTAGGTTGGCTCAAGAAAATTTTGATGATCATGGCAATTAAAACCTTCACCTGCATCTTTGAAAGGTATATAGATACCGTAGCACATGTTACATATGTGTCGCATCTGCTTTAACAAATAGTAGTCTTCTAATATGACTTGTAACTTTGTAACAAAACACTTCTGTAACGCATCCAGTGCAGCCCTAACTTAAGTAATCTTACCATCATACTGTCCAAAATACTGTATATGTTAATATCAGATATAACTTTCTGAGGACAAACAGAAAGTGTCAAAATGTCTTCACTTGTATGTAGTCCAAATCTGTGCTGTAAAATTCAAGCTATTTTGTACACAGACACAAACAAACAAACAAAGAGGAAATAAAATACTCACTCCAGTTTCTTCAGCTTACAATGTTGATGTTGTAATGAGACTGAGATATGCTTCACTCCAGAGTCTCCTAGTGTATTCTCACTCAGACATAGCTCTGTTAATTGTGTGAATTTTGATGTTAGAGCTGAGGCAAGAGCAGCACAGCTATCCTGTGTTATGCTGACATCATGAAGTCTGAAGCAAGAGAAAAAACACTTTTAGCAAATGATATGAAAGCAACGCTGCAGGAATTTGTGATAATGCACTGTTATTGCGATTATTGCAACCATTGCATGATTTCCCTAAATTGTTTGCTGTTGATTGGGAAATGCAACTCACGTAAATAAATAAATTATTCAAGAGTGAGTAGATAGCCACTAAAACAAGAACTCACCTCAGTATCTGCAGTTTACAGTGACGATTCTTCAAACCATAACAAAGCTGATTCACTCCAGGGTCTCCTACTGCATTGTGACTCAGGTCCAGTTGGGTGAGACGAGAACGCCTTGAGCTCAGGATCTTGGCTAATTCTGAACAATTTGTCTCAGTTAGACTACAACCACTTAGCCTAGAAAGAATAAAACTTGTCAGAGGAGCTCTAACAATATCAGGTCACATGAAGCTTTGAAATAATGAGATTATGACAGCCAATTCAAAATGTATAGACGAGCAAAGAAATTGTGAATGGGATAAGTGATTGATGAAAAGTGTAGACACCTCAATTATTGCAAAAAATAGTGAATTTAGATTGGTGATGATATATGATATGTAAGGTAATAAATCTGTATACAGCAGAAGTAATCATGCTGATGTAGCCGGCAGCTGTTTAGGCTGGTAAAGGTGGGGGGCTTTTACTTTGAAAATAACCGCGAGTCTCGGCATTAAGTCTCGTGCCGTACAGTAAAGTATCGCTTGGTCTTGTTAGTGTTCGCCAGCAACAAAGGGGCAACACTGGTGTTGGAGAATTTGCTGCATTACACACATCACACATCGTACTTATTGACAAACAATATTAGAGTTCTCTCAATTTAAGCCTGTGTCGGCACTAAGGCGAGCAGTTTATCTGGTGGAAACCTGTATGCAGATGTAGCGTGAAACTGGGAGGATCCAGACGGTGGCCAGTTGCTATCGTATGCTTTGAGTGCCATTGCTAGATACACGCTGCATTGCCGGGGGAACGGTAGCTGTGTCTTGGGTAGGAATCCCTAGCTACTCTGCGTAGCGTTTGCGCTGCGGAACAGGAATCACGGTGCCAGTGGTGTCATTAGTCACTGTTTTGCTTGGCTGTGTTTGTTTCATTTTTGTTTTCTTTTTCTTTATGTTTATGTTTTACCGAGTGTCCGCCTGGTACGCATAATAGCCCACACATCTGTTGATTTCACTCAAAGAGTTTGAACGTTACTTCTACTTTTTGGTCAGGCTTTCGCTGCAGCGCTATAGGTCCTTATAATTTCGTTGTTTCACCTGTACATTCAAACCGAGTACAAATGACAATGCCATTATCACGAAGGGTTTGCCTAGGAGTGACAAAGTCTTGGGACTATATTCAGGCAAAGCACAGGCAAAGCACCGCTGATAAGCGTAAAGTCATCACAGCACCTGAAAACCCCCAGAAAGAAAGTACTACGGTAACTTTACGCCTATCAGCGGTGCTTTACCTGAATATAGTCCCAAGACTTTGTCACTCCTAGGCAAACCCTTTGTGATAAAGGCATTGGCATTGAATGTACAGGTGAAACAACGAAATTAGGAAAAATTTTGAGTTCATTTATGACTATTTTGAGAACAACTGGCTAACTGGAAACTGCAAATTACGGCGCTCTATGCTAAGCTAAGCTAACGCTGCGCTTCTGGATATGGACAAGCACGGGCGTGAATGAAAAACACTTTTGGTCACTTATCCAACTCAGGGGAATATGGTAAGAGACTAAATTTCGTTTTGGGGTGGCCTATTCCTTTAAGATTGTACCAGTGAGCAACACTAAATACCCTTCTACAATTAATGTGTCAAATCATTTATATTAATGGAGTCAGATATGATCAAAGTTAATGTTGCCACTATCTCTCAGCATAGGACTGGAAATGCAGAACAAGCATAGCGAGAATAGACCACAGGTCCTCCTGTTGTGTTCCCTCCTCGCACCCTTACACTTACATGTATTACTAGCAAGTATAGTGTTTCATTGAAACCAGATTAAATAAATACATAACATACAATTTTGATAATGAAACTTGAACGTTTCTTTTATCATATTACAATCTTCTGACCACTCTGTAAATTTGAAAGTTGTCGCCATGTTGTTTGTCTGGTCATAGTGAGGCTGCCCAAAGGATTGTGGAATACTTAGGGCCGAAAGCATGCATGATATTGTAGCGGTTGCTACAGAGTAAAGACAGGCTCAACTTTTCTATGAGTGAAATTTAAGAGCGGCTGTTGTCCTGTTTATTCCCGTCTCAAAAGGTGGTGCTCCCCAACACTTGCCCAGTAACAAGGCCCCTTAACATTAATGATTTTAAACATCCTGTATCCTTGAACTTGACACCCTACAATATGTATCCTTGACACCCTGCAATATGAATATTCAAAGCATTCAAATTTTGGATGGCATAGTCTGACGCAGTTTCTGGCAAATGCACTCTACCTACAATAGGATAAGGTGATTGACATGTGTAATCTGGAATTTTGAATACTCTGATTTGTTGTCTCTGGGACAATTATTATCAAAGTGTACAATGGCAAAATTCGAGATCTATGTGGTCTATTAGCTATGTGACCTGAAATACAGGACTGAGCCTAGGTTTCCTTTCCTGAATATTGCATTTAAAGCATTGGTCAATGGCACTGATATGTAATACTATTTATGTTTTGAAATTGGGGAACAATAACTGGTAACACTTTACGGTAAGGGTACATGAATTATCATGAATTCATGCATGAAATCATTCATGATAAATTCATGATTCATGCATTACTTCATCTCCGAAAGTCTAATGAGTTATCAGGAATTAACATGAATTCATTGTTTGTCATTAATGACCTCCTGCTGAAATAGCACATGATCTTAAGTATTAGTTACTCTGGGTACATCATCATGAGTCATGATTAATTAGCATGAGTCATGATTAATTAGTATGATCATGATGAATTCATCATGTTTGTGTCTCCTCAACTAAAGTGTTGACATGGTTAAATTGGTAAAATTTAGTTGACGTATGGGATAGATATGAGGAACTAGGCCAAAGTAGGCTAAATAAGTACTGTTATTACATCAAATTATATCAATTTTTTTTGAACAAAAACATCATGATCATGTGTAATTAGTGATGACTCATGATGATGTACCCAGAGTAATTAATGCTTAAGATCATCTGCTATTTCAGCAGGTCATTAATCTTAAACAATGAATTCATGCTAATACCTGATGAGTCATTAGATATTCAGAGATGAAGTAATGCATGAATCTCAAATGAATCATGAATGAAATCATGCATGAATTCATGATAATTCATGTACCCTTACCGCAAAGTGTTACCCAATAACTTGTTGACTAATACATGGTTCAAATACTAAATCAAGCTTCCTTAACATTACATTCAAAATAACTGAAACACTGACCTCAGTGTCACCACTTTGCACAAAGAATCCCCCAGTAGAGCAGAGATGTGCATAACAAATGTATCGCTTAGTTTCTTCCCATCCAGATTCACCTCTGTCTGGAGTAAAGGGTTTTCACCCAGCTCTTTATTCAGATAAATAAAGGCTTCCTTTGCAGCATCAGTCTTAAAAGACCTGTAGAAAAAAAAGATCATATTTCTCCTTGAATTCCATCAGGTCTATAAATTAACAAAATGCAGAAATATGACATAAGGGGGTACCAGTGAGTTGTATATTAAGAATACTAGTGCATTGCCCGTGTAAACAAAGGTTTCTCAGAAATATGGCCTACATGTATGCAGGGGAATCAGAAAACACACTGCCAGAGCGCTGAGTATGAAAGGGGGAGTGGCGACGGTTAGAGCGACAGAAACCAATATCTTTAGTATTCTTTAGTATCCAAACATCACCAAATTTGGCACTGCACTCGCTCATGCCTATAGCAAGAGGTCAGTTGGACGAACGGTTTGAGAGTTATGCGTGGAACACACAAGACAGACAGACGTTCCTTGCATTAATAGATGGATAAATGAACCTCAGGTTAGTAACATTCTCTCACCTCAGGACTTTGGACTCTGGACCCTTAAACCAATTAGAGATTGTTTCACGCATGGACTCTCCAGGTTCATTTCCACTGAGGTCTAAGATTTCCAGCTGTGAATGCCTCAATTTAAGAGCGGAGGTCAGGGAAGCATATCCTTTACTTTTTATATCACAATCTGTCAAACTGGAGAAAGTAAACATGATACATTTATGAGTGCACAGACAAATTGCATACTGATCATGTCATAACTTTGTGGCTAAAGAGAATCAGTTTAAAAACAATCTGAGAGACAGGATTAGGGGCTTTCTGATAACAGTATTCATTAAATGGAATGCATGCACACTCTGCCCATTTTCATCCAGTAAAAAGGTTTAATCATGTTCCATATCAATCTTAATATGATAATACTAAATCACTTCAGGTTCTCTGGTGTTATTTCTTGCAACTCCAAACTTTCATTCTCTCAAGACCTAGTGTTATCCTAATGCCAGATGTTTTTCATTCACCACCATGTACTATCTTGCACGCTGTATCCTAAAATAGAGTCAGTTTCCAGTGAAGCCGTACTGTGACTCCAGGTGCCAGTGTATGCAAAATAAAGCTCAAGTAAGTCCTTCGCCATGTCCATTTCTCCACACGTTATTTGGGATATATCCTATAGCAAATTGTCCTTCATCAACACCCCCCATCTAACCTAACTTACATCAGCCTCTTCAGTTTACAGTTTGGAGTCTTCAGTAGAGCATATATGTGATGTCCCCCTGAATCTCCAATTGGATTTTCACTCATATCCAGCTCTATCAGGTGATAGGGGTTTGATATCAGAGCTGAAGCAAGAGTGGCACAGCCTTCTCCTGTTAAATTGGTGTCAGTAAGCCTGGAGGAGAAAAAAAGAAATGGCTGTTAGCTGAGATGTAGTGTATCCTCTATTACACTGTAGACATCTTGTGTCAAATCTATGTACTTTGTAAATATTTGCATAGCTTATAATAAGCAAAAGTAGCCTATTTCTCCTCCTAACTATTATTGCTGAGAGTAGCAGCAAGCATAGTTAGCAAGCTTATAGTGAGAAATGTAGAAATAGAAAGCAGAAAACATTAGTTGATCCAGACGTTTGTTCAGTATATTTTCTGAGGATAACTTGACATTTACGTATTGGAACTTGCATGTGCTTGGGAGGGGGCATGCTGTTGTGTCTGAGTTGTGCATAGTATTGGAAATTGCATAGACACGACTTTCATAAAAATCCCACGACGATATAACTTGGAACTTATACACCCCCAAAAAATATGTTGTGTATACCTGAACTATCTACTACCTGTGAAAGTACCAGGTGAAATTTCGCTGTCCTTTAATAGATTGAATATGTGCACATCTCGTCAGAAATGGACTACACAAATTTTGTATGTTTTTTGTTTAGCATTGTTTATTAGCATGATTAGCTTGGACCATGGCTTTGGATATAAAACTCACACTACTATTTAATGTTATGACTATCAAGTGGTGGAGACTCAAACAGCAAGCTCATGCAGCCTAGCTAGCTCCCGGCATGTAGCCTGTGTAGTTCTTTTCTGATGTGGACAATATCGTTCTCTTATGAGACAGCTAAATTTCTCCTGGTAGTAGATGATTCCTAGCCTAGAAATCTAGACCCCCCTAGCGGCAGCAAATTCATTTGGCCACTACAGGAGTCTAGCCAGGCTCAGCAGAGAAGAAGGCGGGACGATCTAACTTGTATCAGACCAATCAAATCGTCTTGAGGGGCAAGGGACATGTGACGAAAGAGAGTTGCAGAGATCTCCGTCTTTTTGTTATGCTGAAGCAAATTGAAAATTTGTGGAATGGTAAGAGGATACAGAACAAAATCCATAGGAAATCACAATCAACTCACAGATCAACCACTATTTAGCAGAACCTGCAATGCAACGCAGTGGACAGCCACTAGCCTACTGGCAGGTGAATAAAGGCCGATTCCCTACACTTGCTCATGCAGCCAGAGCATATCTTTGTTCACCGTGCACAAGTGTGGATAGTGAAAGACTATTAAGCACTGCTGCATACGTTGTTGATAAAAAGAAACTGGCTGTCGGCAATCTGCAGATCATCATTTTGTGATCGGACCCAAAAATGGTGATCGGAGCATCCCTATTTACAATGTATAGATACAGACGGCAAGTCCGGGCACGCCCATAAAATCAGCTCCTCGTGTCCCCCATGTGGGGAAAACAAACCCTAAATTAGTGAAGGAGTCAATGGCATGCTAAGCTACAAGTTACACTTAGCACCATCTACAAGGAGCCAGACACATTTTTGAGGGCAATGCCTGAAGGTAGTAATGATGGTCAGATGGTCCGATGTGAATTCTGAACTTGACACCCCTCCAAACGCGATACTGATGACAATTTAGATGATGTTTGTTAGCTTCATTAGCTTGCTAACTAGCCAACTTCATTGATCACCACAGTAAATGTAGCTAACTTTAGCTTGCTTAACTGAGCTAATCAGACTTGTGATTGAAAGTTGCTTTACTTTTGACAGGAGCAGAGACGGCTCATGACATTTCTGTTAGTGTAACTGCAATAAACAAATGATGGAAAAATTATTTTAGTCTAAACACAAGTAGGCAAACAGGTCATGATTAGACAAAACATCTAATATGGACTTTGTTCAATTTTACTTAGCGATCTTTTACTAAGCAACTTTCTCTACCTTGTCCATTCACCATAATGTTAAATTGGCCTCTGTTATCCCCCACGCTGACTCCACCCTCGCATTTTGGGGGCGTTAACCATACTTGCCGTCTGTATCTATTAAGACAAAAAGTTTATGTTCGTTGTGAGGGTTGAGGGTGTTAGGGTTAGGAATAGGGTAAGGGTAGGGCCTTTTAGGCTGTGCTACCTGGAAGGTGCCGTTGGGGGCAAAAAACACCATTGAGCGGCTAGACCCTAGTACAGAAATCTGTACAGGGTATAGCTTGCTAGGCTAGATGATTCCAATATATGCAACATATTTTGGGGGTGTGTATAAGTTCCTCGTTATATTGTTTTGGGATTTTTTGGAAAGTCAGGTCTATGAGATTTCCAGTTGTACAGCTCTTGGCTCAGGAGCGCAGTGTCTACTTTCCCTCCCCACAGCCCTCTACATAATAGCATACAGGCTATACAGGCGTGTCTGCCAGTTGTTAATTTGCTACTGCTCTCATGTTGTCTGCACTATTTCAACCTTGTTATTGCCGCAAAAATATTTTCATAGCTGGATAGCCAATTTTATCTTCTTTTTTGTAAACTTCACATGACTGTCTTCAAAGAAGGTAGAAGGCGTTTTTTGGAAGCTGAGTGTGGAAAATTTAAAGATCAACGTGAGTCATGTTTCTGGATTGGCTGTTGAATCGCTTGCGGCTTCTCCAAATATCTAGCATGCTAGATGTCCCCCAATAACTTGCATCAACCCTACGACTGCCTTAAATCGTGTCGGTGAGTAATTCACACATGAAAACTTGCACTCGCAGATCCACTGCCGAGTTTCCCCATGACTAACTTTGATTTCTAATTGACCCTGCGACCTCAGAATCATCTCTAAAATTGTGTAGTGTGAACTTGGCATAAGAAAAAAAGATCATCCCCTATGCAGATCAAATATCAAACAAAAAACTTTAGAGGACTCAACATTTCCAGGTCCGCATTACCAATCCGCATTACCAATCTCACTCCCACTCGTCATATTTAGTTTATTAAATGTGTATTCTTTTCTTTAAGCATACACTTTTTGCAAAGACTGTGGGTGAGAGTTAAGGGTAGGATCAGGAATTAAAGAGAGCCGAATGTGATCTCTCTGCGTCCCACTCCTCCACAAGTGCATATATGTGTATATATGTAACATCAGCTCAGCTCGGCTCAGTGGTGTAATACTGATTATGACTCACCTCAGTATCTGTAGTTTACACTGTATGCTCTCCAGTCCAGCTGACAGTTGCTTCACTCCACAATCCTTCAGTGCATTGAAACTCAGGTCCAGTTCTGTCAGACTACATAGGCCTGACTTGAGAACTGGAGCTATAGCTGAACAACTGTCCGTAGTCAGATCACAAGATCTCAAACTGGGAGAAAACAATACCAACAGTGAAAACTTTAGGTAATACACTATATGTGTACCCAAACAATTGTGTATTTGTGTTTAATATTGTGATACGAATACGAATGCAAATACGAAAAACTTTCTTCTCTATTCACATTTTTCACATCTGTCTAGATATTTGGTATGAATTTCATTCCATTATATAATAAAGTAATATCCAAACACTAAAGGAGTTT
>JAODXP020010310.1:0-17137 GCA_027497455.2 Sardinella longiceps | reverse complement strand
TTAAATATAGTCTCACCTTTAAGCATCATTTCATATATCTCCTGGATTCTACTGGCACAAGACTGCCCATTGTCCCCGAGCTCCATGTCTTTCGGCATTATTATTGTCGTCTTCTTGGAGGGGGCTCCAAGAGGGAGCATTGGCCTTCAGCCAATGGCATAGAGTTATTCCATCTAAAGTGAAAACAAACAACAAAAACCTTAAAAGAAAAATTGGTGTGGGTGTGTGTATGGATCTTCATCTGCTTATCGCAAAGTTGAGACATAAATGTAGGTTAACACTAAATACTCAGGGTCAAATTCCAGGTTACGCATTCCAGTTTGTAGGCCTGACTAAACAGGCTTGTCCAACGTGGCTAAAAGGATTGGATATTTTTGAGTTGGAGAAAAGGGATATTGTTGATCAAGGGGCATAATCAAGAAACAAACTTAGTTGAGGACTAACTTTGTTTAGTGCTTTAAGCCAGTTGTTATTGCCTTTTTGAGCCCTTTAATTGCTTTAAGCCAGACAGTCATCCCTGAAAACAGCATAAAATTATCACATGCAAGAAAATTACAAAATAAAGGTCAAGACCAGAGCAAAGGCACAACATAAGTGTCTTACCATGATGGCAGCATCATCCACAACATGTGATTTTATGTTTTTTTAGTGTTGGCCACCCATCGCTCCTTCTTCTCCTGAAATTTTGCCTTTTTTTTTTTATTTAGCCGCACTTTCGTTGACTGTGCAGCCTTACAGAGAGCTTCTTGCTCTGGCAGGAAGGGCAGATCTTTTTCAGGCCCCCGCCTCTATGAGACATCTTGTGATTCTACAAACAAGAAAGAAGGCTTAATTTCTCATAAAATATCTCAAAAACAAAACAAAACAATATATTCCTTAATTGCTAAGACATTTTAAATACATAACAATTATGTCAATATTTTAATAACACGGCCCGACATTAATTCAACATACACGTTCACATTGACAGCTTTTTTCCTATATAGTATACTTGTGTGCACATCTGTTCACAAAATCCAATATAATGGTTGAAATGTATTGCTGTGTAATTAGGGTACTCTTTTGATGCTAATTCCCTAACTCTACCCAAATGCTACAAAGATATGCCTTTACTACAGATACAGTATGTGCTGATAGTGTACACAGTAGTGCAATTTCATCCTTGCATTTTGGCGGATGAGATTTGGTTTGTAAAGTGTAGAAATGGATACTTACGGCTTAGTTACTTAGGTTTAGTTATCAATCTGCAAAGCACACACACAAAAAAATCCTCAATATTAGAATTATATCATCAATTTATATGAACAATTCTGAAGATCAAGTCTGAATCAATTACTAAATGCTTTGTCCATGATTCATAAGGTAGACTAAACAACTGACACGTTTTGGCTGTGATGCTATTTAAATGTGCCTTTCAGATAATTTCTGTAGTTAAAAGTTGTTTCAAACTACCGACATTTAATGTGAGCTGTTACAGTTTATGCTAATGCCTGGATTCATATCTCCCACAGACAATTCTTTAGGCTATATAGCTTCCTTGTGTACAGATAAAAAATAAATAAATAAACGTTCTTGGTGGAAAATACCCTAACTGTGCGTTCAGACCGAGACCGATAAATTGCCAAGAGTCGCCGAAGACTCCCAAGAAACATCGCTTGAGCACAGCAACCAAAACGGCAAATTTGCCCATGACGTTAACATTCAAACGTTAATCCTGCTTCTCTATTGGCATCTCACCAGTAAATCGACATTCTGATTGGTAATTGCCCAACCGCATCATAGCTCATTACATAAAGTTAACTGAAGTTTAACTTGATTTTAATCGCCCAAGTCTCCTGCCACTTTTGTCGCCCAAATCGCCGGTCTCTATACATAGTCAATTACTTCCGTCGCCTGAATCGGTCTTGGTCTGAACACACAGTAAGCCTACCTCAAAACCCAAAGTAGTCAGATAAAAATTCGCTTGTCAGATAAAAATTTGGTCAGACTAGCATAGGTAGCTAGGCCTATGATATTAGCTAGAGACACATTACATTGTTGCTATGACTAGGCTATAGTTTTGTATGGAAAATTACTTCAAAATTGACTCAAAATCTCCAAATGCTGTCGATTTGGTTGACTGTTGTCAAGTTTCATGCTCACTGAGCACTGCGTTAGCAATGATTTTCTACCAAGCCAAAAACCATCTGGAATTATTAGCATGTCCAAAAATGGCTAATATGCACCATTATTCTCTGTGTTCACGACAAAATGAGGTGTTAAATTAAAACAGCCGGGAGAAATTAACGCAAATGTTAACCAGACGATAGAAGTTTAATGAACAATATTATGAGCACTTTACTCTGAGGTGGCCGAATGATGCGCTTTATGAGCAATATGATGAAGTCATACAAGAATACCTGAGGGAATTATTGAAGACGTAACTGATGTTGAGACAGGAAACCCAGTGTACTACTTGCCACATCACCCCGTAATTAAAGAAAGCAGAATTACAACAAAGTTGCGAATTATGTTTGATGCGTCATCACATGAGAAATAAAGTAACTCAATAAACGAATGTCTCCATACAGGACCGAATTTAAACCCTGATTTACTCAGCACCTTAATCAAATTCAGAAAGAGAGTTGCTGTAATGGCAGACATAACGAAAAGCCTCTCTGCAAATTGGCCTTAATGAGCGAGACAGAGACATGCTTAGATTTCTCTGGTTTAAAGAGAAGCCTTATCAAGATCTGAAGGTGCCGACAATGAGAATGACGCGTGTACCATTCAGCGTACCCGCAAGCCCATTTTTATTGCCCGCAACTATCAGACATCGCATTAAGAAATATGAGGATAAATATCCTGAAGACATGGTTGAAATCAATTGGCCAAATCCACTGAAAGTTCTTGGTTTAACATGGAATAAAGACACTGAAGAACTCATGTTTGAAACTAACGAATTGATTGACTTTCTGCAGGACAAAAGAGACTCTAAAAGAGGGGTTCTGCAAGCAGCAGCACGTATATTCGATCCCATTGGATTTTTGTCTGCTTTTACCATTCGTGTCAAATGTCTCTCCCAGGAAATGTGGGAGAGGAATTTCCTGGGATGAAGATCTCCCCCTTGATCTCATGCAGAACCGTTCCTGGATTAATGTGGACTTCTACGCGTAGGAGGGAGATTACAAGAAACCAACTGGTCTTTTACCCCGAAGCATCCATTCATCTTGCCAGCTAACAATGCATTTTCAGAACTTTTGATTATAAAGGCACATGAAGATGTAATGCATTCAGGTTAACAGGCCACTTTGAATCAATTGAGAGAAACGTACTGGATCTTGAAATCTTGACAGATGACCTGCAGACGCGCACGTGTGAAGGCAGGCCAACAGGTCAGTGCGCCACTGCCAAAAGATCGCATTAATGAGTCACAAGTATTCGAAATTACTGGAGTTGACTGCTGGTCCAGTTTATGTAAAACCAGAAAACAAGAAGGCATATATTGCTTTATTCACATGCGCCGTTACACGCGCTGTGCATATAGAACTTGTTTCTGATTTAACAACTGATGCATTCTTGCTTACCTTTAAGATATTTATTGCCAGAAGCGGCATTTGTCACACCATTTTCGGATAATGCATTCGGATAATGCAAGAACATTTAAGAAAGCTTAAAAGGATTTGAAGTTATTGTGAACATTGATGAACTGAAAAGAAGTGCAAGAATTGTTTGCTGATAAGAGGATTTTATGGAAGCACATAATGGAACGTGCTGCGTGGTGGGGTGGCATGTGGGAGCGTTTATTGAGATCCATTAAGACGTGCCTAAGAAAAATATTGGGTAAGGCCTATCTCACCTTTGAAGAACTCCAAACACTGATATGTGAAGTTGAGGCTGTGATAAATTCCCATCCTCTTTCTTACCTGAACACGGACAGCATTGAACCCTCCCCGCTCACCCATTGGTCACACGGGTGATAAAATCACTGGTGTTGGGCGACTAGTTCCCATTCATTTTCAATGACGGTAGGCAACGGGCGATTAGTACAGGCAACTGAGCAACAGATCGCCTGGTCGGTGGGGAAAAAATAGAAATGCAGGCTATTTTCTGCAAAAGTTGGGCGATTTAATGAGGCGATTTTTCATTAACGCCAGAGTGAAGCCATGCGTGACTGCATACTTTCAAAAAGAATTTTGATCAGACATCCAAAATGGCGGAGCTAACTCTAAAATCGCATTTATCTGTAACAAACTAAAAAGTTAACGATTTATGACTTGATATTTAGTCAAACGAGGCAGCAAATGAGGTAGGATAAATCTGAAAACATGGGTTTTGTAACACTAAAATACAACTATGGCGATATACGTTGTCACTACCAGACGCATATTTTAGAGTTTGCTGGTAGCAACGAACTTCATACGAGTCACGGCTCCTTGGCAACCGAGTTGCTTGTTCAAATTGCCCAATTGCCCTCCCGTGTGACGTAAATTTTCTACTCATGTGATGTCCACATGAGTAGAAAATTTAATTCAGTATGTTGGCAACTCAATCTATGATCCTTCCTCACTGGATAACATGCAAAAATAGAAGCTTAAAACGGGGGCATGATGGCGTGGTGAGCATCAGGGGACATGAAGCAGGAGGAAGTCATGGCCACCCCCATCAGACAGAGGGGCAGCATGGCACCAAAGCCAAAACTAACGCCCAACAGGGCCCCTCTTTTGCACCTGCTCCAGGCATTGCTCAGCCACCGAGTTCTGCTGTGATAAAGAGAAGAGAGGAAAACTGATTTTCAAATCCACACATACAGTATCTGAGGCTCTATAGTCACCCTGTAGCTCTGTGAATTAGATATAAGATAAATTAAATTATACATACAATATTCCTCTGCGATTCTGGCTAGTAAGCTCCGCCCTAGGAAGAACACCATCCCCTTCCTCAAAGCAGGAGAGAAGCCACAGTCCCGCCCACAGTTGGGTACAGGTCGGCTTTCCACGGCTTCAGACTGGCAGCTGAAAATAGATCTGGGAAAGCAGCTCAAGGTCCCAGAACACATCGCCCAGACCCGACTGCACCCGGACATGCTCATCTACTCAGATACCACCAAGCAGGTGATCATGTGGGAGCTGACTGTGCCATGGGAAGAGCACATGGAGGAGGCCCATGAGAGGAAGCTGGCAAAATACCAAGACCTGGTGGGAGAGTGCAGGAGCCGGGGCTGGCAGACGCTTTGTGAGCCAATTGAAGTTGGCTGCCGGGGGTTTGCTGGCCGTTCAACCTGCAGAGCACTGGCAGGTCTTGGCATAACGGGGGCTGTCAAGAGGAGAGCCTTGAGCTCCATCACTGAAGCCGCAGAAAAAGCCACTGGGTGGCTTTGGATAAAGAGGGCAAGCACGTGTAGCGCTGCTGGGATGCAATCCGGGACCTGATCAATCCCGGATGGGTCACCTGCGTGTGAGGGGGTCTGATGTTGAAAGACCCGAAACCCCCAATGACCCCAGGAACATCACTGATGATGCATCCCAGTGCATCCTAGAGATGTGTCAAAAACCCACCGACATACAACAAAAAAAGTCTTACTTGTTTTCCAATACAGTGACCTCAGTCAGATTGGTTGCCATCTTCTCAATCGCCTCCTTGCTGTCTTGCTTCAGCTCCTCACTGACAGCCTTTGATAGGTCAGTGGTCTCCTTCTGAAGTTTGGTTGTTTCCACAACCTTCATGTCCTCCTATATCAACTGACACCTACAGTAGATTGATTGAATATTGAGATGTTACTGAGGTGAGTTGCAAAGAAACAGCACAGTGGTTGGATGTTATAGAGTTATGATGTTACACTGAAGAGAGAACCAACCTGAAATTCAGGCAGCAGGCGGAACTCCTCTGCCAGAGACAAACAGTTCCTGGTGACTGATTGGGCCGTTCAACCTGCAGAGCACTGGCAGGTCTTGGCATAACGGGGGCTGTCAAGAGGAGAGCCTTGAGCTCCATCACTGAAGCCGCAGAAAAAGCCACTGGGTGGCTTTGGATAAAGAGGGCGAGCCCGTGTAGCGCTGCTGGGATGCAATCCGGGACCTGATCAATCCCGGATGGGTCACCTGCGTGTGAGGGGGTCTGATGTTGAAAGACCCGAAACCCCCAATGACCCCAGGAACATCACTGATGATGCATCCCAGTGCATCCTAGAGATGTGTCAAAAACCCACCGACATACAACAAAAAAAGTCTTACTTGTTTTCCAATACAGTGACCTCAGTCAGATTGGTTGCCATCTTCTCAATCGCCTCCTTGCTGTCTTGCTTCAGCTCCTCACTGACAGCCTTTGATAGGTCAGTGGTCTCCTTCTGAAGTTTGGTTGTTTCCACAACCTTCATGTCCTCCTATATCAACTGACACCTACAGTAGATTGATTGAATATTGAGATGTTACTGAGGTGAGTTGCAAAGAAACAGCACAGTGGTTGGATGTTATAGAGTTATGATGTTACACTGAAGAGAGAACCAACCTGAAATTCAGGCAGCAGGCGGAACTCCTCTGCCAGAGACAAACAGTTCCTGGTGACTGATTGGCCACCAGAGGTCATGGAACCCTTCTGGTCAGATGGTCCATTCTGCTGCAATGCAAGGCTCAACTGTCCCTTTAGGTCCTTAACCCTCTTTTTCAGGTCCTGTGACAGGAGACAGAAATTTGCCACCATGTTTACACAAGTAAGATGCAGGTATGGACTTAAACAAATAACTAACAATTATTTAACTAGAAAAGCGCTCAGAGAGTGCAGACCTCCACCAAGGCAATATGGTCACAAACACAATATACATTCCAGATGTATATCTCCATCTTGGATCCGAGAGGTCCTCTATGAACAATCTGTGAACGTGAACGAGAGCAGGAGAAAGAGGCAATCAGCAGCACACAGGAGAGCAGACAGGGGTACAACAGGTGAAATGCAAGGGCACAGGCAGGCAACAGATCAAAGAACGTGGAAGATGTAGAGCATGCCTAACGTGGTCCTGGAACAATAGATCCGCAGCGCTGAATCAGCTGATTGCGGTTTAAATGCTGCCGTCAATCAGCGGAGTCTGATCAGCTGAGTAATAACAGCTGATCATAGCCGCGGACCAGAAGGGGGGCGTGGCACACGCGCTGCGCAGGGGAGCACAGAATCCCAGCTCAAGGTGTGACAGAGCTGGGCTGAACTGTGACAGTCTTAATGTCTGCAAATATTTTAATGAATACACAAATCTATAATTATTGCGATTGAGCAATTGTAGTTTTGCAATAAGTCTCACTTCCTCTTTAGCAATCCTGTTCCTGAAAGAACAGGAAGTAACTGCTTCATGTCAGTACTAAATACATAATTCACAGGGGTAGAGCAGATCCGTTCACTCTATCAATATAATCAGAGGGACTTACAAAATGGAAATGACAGAGGCAATTATTGAAAAAGATGATGATGGTGGAGACACGCATGCCAATAATATTTTCAACAAGATGAGCACACCCAAAATAAAAGAAGGTATACCTAGTATGCTATCATGTAATGCTTTGCAATTTGGACTACATTTACAATTTCATTGGAGTAGATTTAAGCTCTTCTATGGCATGGCAATCATATAATTATGATTGAAACATTCAGATGTGAAGTCCATTTGCACTGAATTTATATAGGCCTAATATATTATATTTGTATCATTTTGATCACCTTTTTGGCTTCATGTACAAACTGGGGTCCAGGGAGAGCGTAGTGCTTTGGCTTTATTTAAACACTGTGGTCAGAGAGAGCATGTGAGAAACATAATTTTGCTGAAGAAATGGATTCAAGTTTTCTGGTTAAGTTTGAATTGTGATTATAGGGGTTCTTGTAACTTTTTTTTTCCTCCATAAGGACTCCCTGGACAACTAAGTTAGAGAACCCTTCAATCATTTGAAAAATATATTTAACTGCCTTGTCTCTTTACATGCAGAGTGTGTTATTGTTTCCTTGTGTTAATAATAGCTGACTTTTTATGTCTTCCTCAGGATATTTCAAGTGGGCAACAGTGTGTTTAGGGGTATTCTGTGTGATCCTGCTTGTTGTCATCATATTACACAAATCACCCAGCACCCACAAGAGCAATGGAACACTTCAGAAACAAGCTCTTGACAACTTGACTCACGAAATAGCCGAACTGCAATTCCGTTACAATAACCTGACGAAAGATAAAGATCTCGTACAGATTCTTTTAAATAACCTAACCTTTCAGAAGTCACAATTGGAGACCAAATTTAACGACTTATCCAATAATAAAGAGATGCTGCTGACCAATTACAGCAATTTAAACAATGAGAGATCTAAACTACAAAGCAGTTACAACAACCTCACAAGAGATAGAGATCTGATACGGACACTTTTGAACAACCTGACTTATCAAAAGTCACAGTTAGAGGAAAGATTTTTCAATGTTGCCAAAGAAAAAGACATGCTACAGACGAATTACACCTACTTGAATGCTAAGACACTACAGCTACAGAGCAGTTACAACAACTTGAGCAGAGAAAGAGATGACCAGCAGAAACAACGTGAAAAATTAGGTAAGTAGCCTAAAATGATCATCAAAATGTACTTTGTACAAAATGGTCATGATGGTTACATTTAATGTGTTAAAAGTCAGTAGCACTTTATAATGAGCGTCCTCTAATTGTTATTAAATAGCTTATTAACATCAGTAATTCATTATTTAACTGTTAATAGATAACAGTTAACAGTTAGGTAATGGTAATTAACAGACATTTTACAGCATAGTTAGTAAGTTAACAGTTAGTTTACAGTTTCTTATGGTAGAAACCACCAACTTTCCAATTACACATCTTGTCCATATCCATGGATATTATGATTATAGTTGTAGACATACAGTATTTATGCTTAATATACTTTATATTTAATCACAACATATTTTTATTAATGATAAATGTGCCATTCTCAGCTACCGGATTAATAGGTATAGAATGGCGTAACAAAAAGTATCAAGGGACATTATTGAGTACATACAGCATAAGTTTGCTTGAATAACACATGTTATTTGAAAGTTATCTGCTTAATCTGTCCAACATTGCCTTTCTAAAATGCAGACTTTAATTAGACCAGAGAACTAATTAAAAATTGCATGGGTAAGCTGTAATGTTGTAATAATGACAATCAATTACAGGGTAGGTGCAATTTTGCAAACAACCACCAACAAATGTAGACAAATGGCATCTTTGTCAAACTGTTGCCTCTGCCAATGTAACCAAGGTGGGCGTACGTTAATCTGGGGAGTCAGCTGTAGCTACTCAACACACCAGAACAGGACAACTGGATTATGAAAAGATAAATATTTTATTAAATAAGAAGTCCATTTCTTGTTGTTAAAAAGTTAGACCAAAGGTAGTCCATGCACCCAGGCCATAGCCCACGATTCAGTCCTTAGGCAGAGGTAAGCAGCAGTCACTGGGGGAGGGGAGTGGAGAGAGGCAGTCGGAGGGTTGCTGAGCGCACACACGCGGCACAATAGGTGAATGGGGGAGAGTCAATGAGGAGGCCACCAGATCCGCGGCACACTCCTCGCCTTGGCCCAGGGTCCGAGTCACACTGGTAAAGGGAGAGAGAGAGAGAAAGGACTAATGCCAGCACACACATGCCACCCTGTCAATGAAAGGGCTCAGACCGTCCCCAGAATATATAACAACTTCCAGTGGCCAGGTCAAAATAAGTGTCACCACAAACAGTAGAACACAGCAAACATATTCAGTGGAAGGCCAGTAGGTAGTCTTTGTAGCCTCAGCAAAGCACGCACACACACACACGACATATGAGGCCACTGGACAATTAGATATCTAAGGACGTGTGTCAATCAATCAGCAACAAGCAGGCCAAAAGCCACTTAGCTTTGTGGAGGGCGACAGGCGTCGCACCCCCGGATGAATCTGCAGGCAGCGGGCTATGCCCGTAACAGTGTTCCTTCAACGGCGTTGGACGGCTGGAGGACGACTTCAGTAGTGATTGCCATAGGCTTGTTCCCTCTTGCGATCTTAGTCAGGAGCTTCATCTGTTTCTCCAAGGTCTACCACTCCAGGTTGCTTACTTCCCCCATGTTCACATCCAAAACTTCTGCTCACAGTTCCCTCTTACATTCATGCTCTCACACCCACACACTCATGCACTCCTCTCCCCTCACACAATGAGCTCCCCATTAAAATGCTGTCTACCTAATTAACTCTAATTGACCCCACCTGTGTGGAGAGTGTGCCCTGTGTACCATTTGACTGTCTACAGACAGGTAAACTCCCTCTACAGACAGACACGGACAACTCACACAAATCACCCCTGTGACACCTATGTATGTTACACTACATATGTAGGCTATACCCTAGTAAAAAGTAAAGTACAGTGGAATTACCTAAATACCCCAAAATTATTTAACTACACCCTAATATTGAATGTGCAGGCTGTAAATGAAGTCGCATTCAACCCTGCTTTTTCTACTGCAGCTAAGCTATTTTTATAATTATGGCAATAATACCAAGTTATTTTGTTACATTGTTCTTATACTTACCCCGTACATAGCGTTAAAGTGTGTTATTCCAGCAAACTTACACTGTAAGTACTCAGTAATTTATCCCCTAATACCTTTTTGTTACACCATCGTTACCTACTATTTACCCAGTACTTCAGGGGCTGTAAATTAAAGCGTTACCTACCTTTGGACTGAGGATGTCTAAGTGAGTCAGTTTAAACTTTCTCTAGTCTCATGGCGAGTCAACAATAAATGGATTCGCAGAAATTCAAGTCTCTACAGAGTCAGCATCACAAAGAAATCCTGGAGTGACAGCAGACGAAGTTGTTTAAATATGGGTGCAGATCTGGTGATTGTGAACGATGAAGACGAGCAGGTGAGAATCTATGATAATGCTAATAGCATTTGATAGACGTTTAGATTAATCCCGCCCGGAATTCCCGGGCAATGCTAGCTTTGCCAGACCACAGTTCATTTCTGAACGTGGTTGCGCAAGCCAGGCTAATTCGTGGCCACGACAATGACAGAATTTCGTGCAACATGATATCGAAACAGCAGCTAATGGTAACAGAATGGGGCATTTCAAAACTAAACCAAATTGTCCCATTCTGTTTGCGATATCTGCTGTTTTGGTCATTGTGGTGGCTGTCAATAGCACCTAGCACTCTGAAACAGTAGAGTAAAACGGGTAATTCCTTGTCGTCTGTGATGGAGAAACATTTGATTAAATTAAATTATTTTTATTACATGCATATATTTCACAGCAATTCATAGCAAAATACAAGAATCACTGGATTGGTCTTTCTGATACTCAAGAGGAAGGTGTCTGGAGATGGGTTGATGGCACGTTGCTGACAAACTCGTAAGTGAAACCCATGGACGTCGTTAGGTCCATTTTGGGGGGGCTCAAGCCTCCCTAAATTTTCCCCAAGCCCCCCTAACGCTGGGCAGATTATTTTCATTGTATGTAAATTACATCCATTCTTAGCGGTTATATTACTCGCGGAGTTAACGTCAAATACGCGATCTCCGGACACCATCGGATTCGGTAGGCTCCAAGCTTTCCAATGGTACTAGTCACTAATTGCTATGATAAACGGTCCACGAGAAAGTCCACTTTAAGTACATGTGGAATTTCTCAGTAAATTCTCCAGCTCTGCCTGCATCCACTGAGAGCATTTTTTTCTTGTTGTAACTGATGACGAACTATGCTTCAAATTGAGCAGGAAAAATAGTCTTAAATCTATCTGAAGTTTGGTAGGCTATAGTCTGATCCAGCAAATTTCTAGGCAACATATTCTCCAAAAGACTGAACTATGAAATATACATTAGCCTGTAGCCTAGTCTATGCCATATTAGTTTGTCCTACATGCATTGATGGACATATTTATTTGCTATAGCCTAGCATAATATTGTAGTAGCTATTGTATGCTCATTTTGCAGAATAAATGTTTAAAAACTTTCATATTTGACTGTATCATCAGATGTCCCTAGGATTTGAACTAAGCTAGTTGTTACCATTGCTGTATCATGCTTAGTGCCTTAGACTGAAATAAATGCAGCTCTCTTCACAAACCAGTCTGATGAATTGATTTAGACTAATTTTGTTAATAAAAATAGCCTAAGATACGAGATATTCTGATAAATGTCCTTCAAGTAATAAATAGTTGGCAATATACACACATATACACTGTAGGCCCCCTTGACTATGGATCCTAGTGACGTCCATGGTGAAACCCCAAGACTCGACTCACACCACAAATTGCACATTCGCAAGCTGTAGCCTATCCAAAGTAGTCCCTTCACGGTTTCTGGTGTAGTACGGCTGCCCAAGGTCTTCATTAAAAATGTTTTCTGACTGCTTACATTCAGGGCCGGCTGGTTTCTATTTCATGCAGGTATAGCTGGATCTGCAATGTTTTGCACGGAAGCCATGCAGAACACGCGTGCAGTGTGCATGGATTAATACATGTATGTTATAGGTCCCCTGTTCAATATATTGCACAAATTCCATATTGAATAGTCAAGTATTAATGCAGTTGTGATGATACAGTACTTCTTTTATATGACATATCACCCAGTTTGTCATATTGCATTTGTTACATTGCCTGAGACTTGCCTTTATACAAGTGGTATGCTTTGTGTCAGGTTTGCTGAATAGGCCTACACTCTTCCATTTCTTCCATTTCAAAGATAAAAACTGTTCAATGACAATGAATTTGCCATAAACTGTTTTTATACATACATATACAGCACATATAACATAACATATGTTTATATTTGTTTAAGATACAAAGGATTGTCCTAAAATAATAGCACAGTATGTTCACTTGGGACATCATGGTGAGACTGCGGTTTTGTATCTCTGGAGCTCTAACCTGATATGAACATCTGCTTTCACATCGTTTCACTTCATGCAAAGCGTCTGAAACATCTCCATTGGCAATCGTTTCCTCTCTAGAGGGCGCTGTGCGCTATGCAATGTTTTGAAACATTGAGCTACAGTTAGTTTAAAACGCAAATAAAAATGTTTTGTTATCATCATTGGAAGTTAGTGATGTCGTGGCACAATATTGTGGCTTCAGTATCTCACTTTGTTCGCTAAATTTGGCCCGCATGGATCTGTGTCGGTGAAAAAGAAAGTCAACCCACCTCTCCCTGACTGACTGGAGGAACAAAATGAAAAGATCAGAGCCAGCAGGCGGCGTTTGCCTGGCTTCTGGAGCTCCACCCGCAGCAGCCGAATACTAGACAAATGAACAACTACAGTATATTGTACATTCTCACCAATCGAGGGTCTGGGAACTCATCCACTGACGAACAATTGCAAGCTTGAGGTGTGTTGGATCATGACCATTTCTCAATATTCGTACTTTAATGTACTTGCGTTCTCGTCGACTTGTGACGACTTGGGAAGTCATAAAACGGAACCGAGGTACTGTTCCAACTCAAAAGTTCACATTTACTCAAATACGCATATAATTCCCAGATGTTTTCTCGATTTGTCCATTTTTTTGAGGATGCATTTTTGGAGGATGGTGAATTCCGATAACTTCAGGACCTTCCCCACAATACGCTAAGCGGCCTGTTCTCAGATATGGAAAAATGACCATTTCAGTCTTAAACTAATGGATTTGAGGGTTATGACTTGACATTTTTAAAAATCAGACTTTTGTAGCTAACATGACAATTTCCCAACGTCTCTAAAACTGCAGATTCAGCATCCTCACATTCTAGGAAGTTTGTACTCTCGTTCTCAACTTCTCAAATTTGAACTCACAATTGAGGAAGTCCATTCATGTCCGTTCTTTGTATTGAGAAACAGCCCATGACTAAGTAGAGCAAGATGGCGGCAAATGGGGGAAATTCCTCAGCACTGTGCAGTAGAGTAGTGGACTGACTGATTCACACTGAATTTCTCCTCTAAAATATTAGAATGATAGATGCTTACTGACAAGTGTATTCATTCTAGGTACTGGGCCCCTGGTGAACCTAATGGTCTGGATCATGATGAGCAGGATGAAGACTGTGTAGAGATCTCTTCAGATGCTACAGATTTTGGGAAAGCTTGGAATGACATGTCATGCTCATCTGCATTTAAGTACATCTGTGAGGACCATATCTGAGTTAAACTTTTTAAATTTACAGAATAAAAGAGAATATATGAAGAGAATCTTTTGAGAGAATCTGTCCATCTGTTTATACATTTATCTGTCTGCCTATCTAGCCAATAGCGAGGGAAAGCAAAAAACAGCGATCCTAGTGGTTGCATTCCTAAGCCGAAAGCCATACTATTGGAAATCACATAGACACAACTTTCATAAAAATCCCACAACAATATAACGTGGAACTTATACACCCCCAAAAAATGTTGTGTATACTGGAACTATCTAATACCTGTGAAAGTACCAGGTGAAGTATGTACACATCTGGTCAGATATGGACTAGCAGGACTACATGCAATTAGCATGTTAGCTTGGAGCATGGCTTTGATATAAAGCTCACTACCAAATCTTTCTGTAAGTATTTCAACATTAGTTGCTGTAACATATAGGTTGTAATCTTATGATAAACATCACAACCATTCTTTGAAAAAAAATTCAGTGGGTCAAAGTAATGTTTTGACTGTCAAGTGGTGGAGGCTCAAACAGCAAGCTCATGCAGCCTAGCTAGCTCCCGGTGTGTAGCCTGTGTAATCTTCTCTGACTGCAAGACAGCAAGATTTTTCCTGGTATTTCCACAGGTAGTACATAATTCCAATATATGCAACATATTTTGGGAGTCTGTATAAGTTCATCGTCATATTGGGATTTTTTGGAGAGTCGGGTCTATGAGATTTCCAGTTGTATGGCTCTAGGCTCAGGAACCACTAGGAGCACTCTGCCTACTTTCCCTCCCTATTTCAAGCAACTACTTGTCATGACTAAGACAACTTTTGGTAATGTCACCTTGATTAATGGAAAAAATTGTTAAAAAAAGAAAGAAAAAAAACTCTTTTAGCCCCTTTTCTAGAGTGTATAGGATGAATGATTGACACCCATATTTTGACGATCCTGTCTCAGCTGTTTGGCTCATTTAGATGAACCATTCTGCTGATGGTTCAGTTACTGTATCTAGCCCTATCATTTTTTTTAATCTGTTGTATGTTGTCTCTTGTGAGTTATATGTTGTGTGTAGAGCCCAGGAAGTCTTCGGCATCAGCTAATGAGAATCCAAATAAAATCCGTAAAATCCATGACTGTATCGTGTCAGTAAGTTCAGCATTCGATGAATGAAACACAGAATCAGATGTAATCTGACCTCTGAGTGCAGGAATAACGCATAGGGAAGTGACCATGTTTTCTTATAAGGCACAGAAAGGGTCAGTGTCTTCCCACTTTGAGCACTCTCAAAAGACATAAGCATTGTGAGGTTTGAATGTGGAGAATTTGGCCGTGTTTTCCTAGAATACACAGATGAGGCCGCTTGTGCCCCCTGCCATCATACACTCTCAGCAGACACAGAGGCACTGTGAGATGGGTTTTGGGGAAATGCATTGGAGAAATGTTCAGTAGACAGAGGATACTCTGGGTCATTATGTTAAAAAAAGTAACAGCAAAAGTGTGTAAAACTTATTACTGTGTGTTATTGAGGATTAAATTCTGAATGTTTAATATCTCCACCACACAACATGTTCTGCTGTATCAGTCTCCCTTTCTCACTTTGTGCACACTGTGTTCACAGGCATAGCATTAATTTTATGACAGATGACAGTGTGTATTAACTCAGTATGTCTTTTGCTGACCAAATACCAGTATGTTTGACTGAACTCAATAGACCTGTTATACATCTTTCTTTCTACTCATTTCTACTTCTTGCACTCCCCTCAGTCACCCATCTAAACCTTGATTGCCCTGTAGTTCTGTCACTACCCACGCCAATAAAGCATACTGCCTTATGTGTGTCAAAGACACACTGCCTCTTTACAGGGCAAATCTGACTCAATCAAGATACGGCCATCAGCACAAAGCTGAGCAATTCTGGAAGGGAATGCTAGGCTGTGACAGTCTACTATCCTTAATAAAGTAGCCAACATTTGAGTAGGAAAGGACATTTACATGTACAGTATGCCTTAAAGGTGTAATATGAGATCCTGCATGGTTTTCAGAAGTTAAAATTTTTACCCTATTCACCTGTAGTGTCTCGCATGTGTCTGATCAAGTTGAAATTGAACACGTGGAGTTTTTTTTGTCGTTGTTATTGTTTGGCAAGGGCAAATGACCTCGCGTGCGTGTGTCTAACGTTACCACTTGGAGACGTCAATATGTACACTCCTGCAGTACTTGACACCCTCTCACACACTGCCCTTGATGTGCAAACGGGAATAACACCCCTTATTCTTTGCATCGATGTTAAATTGCAGATTATATCAAGCACATTTTGGCCAAAAAGTCTGCTGACAACTTCATTCAATTGTATAAACAAACAGGCTACTGTTTCACGATAGTCACTCAATTTTGGCTGCATGAACTGTAGGGTTTCTTTATGGTGTCGTACGTAATGATATACTGTTCAAATGCATTTCATGAACAATTTTATTGATTTAATGTGCTTTAGATGTTCTTACCAGAGTCAACTTTAGTGTCTAGAAGTTTTAAATCCTTGCGCTTCTGCGAGGAGATTGGCAATAGGCACTGCCACTGAGCTAACTAGGAAGCGTCAGAGCATCCCACGTGACGGGTTCTAACCAATCGCGTGGTCGGATTTCGAGCTCAGCCAATGAGAGTCAGTTTTTGACCTATGCAAATTCACGATTGGTGGTTTATACAGCGGAAATATCCATATTTGGAGTACACAACGTCAATCCTGGGAACTAGACCTTTCCAACGAGCCACGGCATGCAATATAAATGACAGAACTCGCGATGTGAAACTAAGCGTAAGAATGCTAACTTTTAGTGAATCTCCGGTAAAATTTACATGCGCAAGTCGACAAAATGTAATGAAATAAACACCTAAATGTGTAATTTGAACAATTTTTGTGCAACTAAGTGAAAGATTATATGTTTAGGATGTAAACTATCACAAAATCTCAAATTTGACCAGGTCATGAAAAATCGATGTTTTCACCTGCCGTGTCTCGCCT
>JAODXP020010309.1:0-16853 GCA_027497455.2 Sardinella longiceps | reverse complement strand
TAGATTAGATTAGATTAGATTAGATTTTTTATTATCTTGTGTAATACACCAAAATGGTGCCCAGCCCACATGGGCTTATAAGACACAAACATACATATTTAAAGATGCGTACAGAGAAAAAGCATCCTAAATCAAACATAAAGTGTTCTCTTTCGCAAGAGCCAAGCATTCTGCACATATTGTGCTAACTGAAATACATGATGCTCAAACAGATACCATAACTTCTCATCATCATCCTTGTAAAACAAATCTGGACAAACATCACTGACCCTAACAAACAATCTCGCCCTTAAATTGTCGTACAGGGGACAATAAAACAAAAAATGCATTTCATTTTCAACTTCATTTAAATCACATAGGGAGCATTTTCGCTCCTCCTCTGGGACAGACTGGAATCGACCAGTTTCTAAAGCTAAAGGTAGGGTACCAGATCTAAGTTGAGCGCATACAGATCTCTGGGCTTTTGTTAAGTTATGCAACACATATGACTCTTGACCATAAACCTTCTTAATTGTTAAGTATGTTCGCAACTTTGGCTTACAAGCAATGTCCCTTGCCCATTTACTCTTATAAGCTTCAAAAAAAGTCCTTTTAACCTTATTGACATTACACCTTAGCTTATTTCTGTAGATGAACAGGAGATCAGCCTCCTCGTATAACCTCTCCATCTGCCTGGCCCAGGTGTATCTGTTGGACAGATCCCAGGTAAAAATGTATTTGGTTAGTCTTGAATCTGACATATCAATAAGCCTATTCCACAGTCTAACCATATCTCCAATGTGTCTAATTTCACACGGTTCCCATCCCATATCTCCATATAGGGCCAGTTTGGGAGTGTTTCTATGCACCCCCAGAAAATAACGCATGGCTCTGCCCTGAACTCGCTCACTATGTGGCTGATTAAGATAGCCCCAGACCCCTGCAACATAGTCTAGGACAGGACAGACACAGGACCTATACAATTCTGTATAAGTTTTATACCCCAGGTCACGGCAAACTTTAGCCTTATTTATGATGGCACCTAGTGCTCTACCTGCTGACTCAGACAGGACCTTTATCCCCTCATCAAAAGTTAAATGCTCATCTAAAATGAGTCCCAAATATTTATACTTTTTAGTCATAGACAATGTATTCAAACCAAAACTAAAGTTAAATGTTGTCACATTTTGACTCCGCTTTCTGAAATGAATAACTTCAGTTTTGCCACAGTTTATCTGTAACCTCATTTTGTTGCACCAGGAATGAACAATATTTATCAAAATTTGCAGATCAGGTCCACTTTCGGCAATAAGAACTATATCATCTGCATAGAGTAAAATGCAGACTTTTAGTTCACCTACACTCACCCCCAAATTCACCTCTTTAATCCTATTAACCAGGTCATTAATATATAATGCAAATAGTGTAGGAGACAAGACATCACCTTGTTTAACCCCATAAGGTGTTGGGAACCAACCTGTTCTATATTCATTCACCTGGACACAAGATTCAGGATTTTCATAAACAGCCTTGATTGCATGATAAAATTTCCCATCAATTCCAGCTTTTAACAACTGAAAGCACAATAGTTCTCGATTAACACAGTCAAAAGCTTTTTGAAAGTCAATAAAACAGGCAAAGGTAGACTTTCCTTCTTGTTTTCTGGCGTTAACTATTGTAACTAGGGAATATATGTGATCAACACAGGCCCTTTTCTTCCTAAATCCATTCTGTTCTTCAGCTAATAGGTTGCAAGATTCCAGATAGTTAACCAGTCTCTCATTAAGAATACTGGAGTAAAGTTTATAGACACAACTAAGGAGACTAATGCCCCTGTAGTTCAATGGCACACGGGGGTCAGAAGTTTGTGACTTTGGAATTGGTTTAATTATCGACTTTTGCCAATCTGATGGGACTAAACCCTGGTCGAAGCAAGTAGAGAGGAGATTGTAGACCAGTGTAAACAAGCCTGGCTGTTTTAACACTTCATTAGATATTTCGTCATGACCTGTTGCTTTCTTTAATTTTAACTTATTAATGGCCCATTTAACTTCATTCTCTGTAATGGCCTGGTTTAAGTAGGGATTAGAAAAGTTCACAGTCATACCATTTTCCATGTGACTTTTTAATGTTACTGAGGTTTCTAAATAAACATTATCCCACTCCAGGGAAACAGAGCTACCTGAAAATAAAGCTCCAAAATCAGATTCCCACTTTTTAAGCACATTTTCAATATCAAAACATGAAGAGCCATCCAACTGAACCACTTCCATGGGGATCTTTTTAACTTTCTTAGGTCCTAGCTGATTTATGAGGTTCCAAAAGACTTGGGGGTTATGATTCTGACTGGCTTCAATCTGTAGTGCTAAACCTCTCTTGTGTTTTCTTTTGTAAGTTCTAAGTCTTTTATCAAAAGTATTTTGTTTGCTTTGGAATTCATTTTTAAACTGAAGCCTTAAATCCTTATTTTGACACATCAGGTATCTTTTTTCTGACACCCTCATGTCATTCCATAAGCTACTCAATTCATTGTTCCAGAATGGTTTATTATTACTTTTGCGTTTACAATGTCTTCTATAATTACCCATTTCTCTAGATCCAGTTGCATTGTGAATGTATTTACAAAAGTCATCATACCACTCATTCACCTGGATTTGATCATTAACAGGAGCAAGCTGGTCTAAAAATGAATTGACAACAGGTTGCACTGCATCAGGTGAAAAAAGACTAGTAGGGAATCTTCTTGTCTTCTGCTTATGTAAGCTTAAGTGTAGTTTAGACTGCTCATCTACAGTAACTTTCTTATTTCCTTGGCCTTTAAAAGTAAAAATAAGTAAAGAATGATCAGGCATTTTACAACGGTGGCTTAATAAATCAAACCAGTGCTTTCCACCCCTCTCTAGGAGGTCATTTGGGGTATAGATATCCAGATTAACAGATGTATGTAAACAGTCATGAGGTGTGATGATATAATCCACTACTGCTCTTCCTTTTACAGAAACTGAGGTGAAATTATTACTTCCCTGTGTTCGCCCATTTAGAACACAGCATTTACTGTCTTTTACAAACTCAATCAGCATTTCACCTTGTCTGTTTACCGTCTCATCTAGATGTAATCTAGATGGAATACCCATATCAGAATCACATATACAATCTTCCATGCATCCAATCCGACTATTAAAGTCCCCGCAAACATAAACAGCATCCATTTCAGTCAAATCATAAACTTTACATAACAGATCATTGTACAGTCTCTGGGGGTCAGACCAAGTTGATCCCTCAGGGGGGAGATAGCATGAGAGTAAAGCTAAAGAGTACTTTGTGGGGATATGCCATAACTGAACACAAATTACACCCTCATCTGAATCATCAACTGAAACGTTAAATTGCCCCAGGATTTCATTTTTTACAAAAAAGCCCAAACCACCCGAGCCTTTTCTGGCTTTAATGTGAGTCTTTCTGTTTTGTCCAAACCATGTATAGCCGTCAAGATGAATTTTATTTTGTCCCGTTAAGTGAGTCTCATTCAGTGAAATAAAGTCTGGGTTACAGCTCAACAAAATTAATTGCCTGAGCTCAGAGTTTGCTTCTGTCCAACCATTTACATTCCAATGTGCAAGAGTGTAGAGTTTGTCACTTACGGGCTGGGCTTGGTGACTTCATCCATCATTCAACCTGCCCGCGCTGACCTCGTCGCCCCCGCTAGCTCCACGGGTTTCCCCATCGCCAGTTGCGTTGCTTTGTCTTTTCCTAACTCTGCCATTCCCCGTGATGTAAAACTGACGTCCAGAGGGAAGTTGATCCAGCAGCGTTTTGAAGTTTAATTCAATAAGGCGTTCAGTATGAGTCTTAGCTGAACGTATGTACACTTGTTTGAACTTAGCGTTGCCTCTGAGCAGTTGCTTCTTTCGTAGAATACTGATTTTCTCCTGGACATATATATATGCATACTGTACATATGTACTCTCAGGTACACACACATACAAATACACACACATGCACACACGTGCACATACACATAGAGACACACACACACACACACACACACACACACACACACACACACACACATCTATGTGCACTCAAAGCCATACATACATACTCACACATACATACAACTGCTCAGTCAGAGGCACATACAGTATGTGTCACTCAGTTCAGCTAAAGGAAACAGAGGGAATGCAGAGAAAAGTCTAGGCTTGGTAAGGAAACATCAACACTGTGGCATTAGGGAAAGGTCATCAATCTTGAATATCCACTCTCACACAAACACACATACATACATACACACACACACACACACACAAACAGACACCCCATGCACAGACCACAGCACCAGAGGCACTTACCACTCACACACACACACACACACACACACACACAAACACACATACACAGGCACTACACAGAACACAGTACAAGAAGCGTCTAACACACACACACACACACACACACACTCTCTCACACACACACACTCCTGGCACAGACCACAACACAAAATGCATCACACACACACACACACACACACACGATCAGATATAGAGCACAGCACAAGAAGCACCATACACACACACTCCAGGCAAAATACCACTTCACACACACCACCTCAGGTTCAGACCACAGCACAAGTAGCACTTCAAACACATCCCGCAGGCACATATGGCAGCATGAGAAGCAACACACACACACACACAAACACACACACACACACACACACACACTTACACCAGGCACAGTCCACAGCACAAGAAGCACCACACACCAACACACTGGGACCTGAGAAACATGGTGCGTCAGTATGTTTATTTATCGATGCAACTGAAAGAAATATGATTTCTGTGAGCATTCATTGAGACAGTTTTTATAGTGAAGTGATAGCTCAGCATAGTCCTCCTGTTGCACCAGCATGCTTACTGCACAGCACAACACAGACAGAATGCAAATTGACTCAATGCAAAGAGATTGTTTACAGTATTTCTCGATTGCTAAAACACTAAACCCTGTTTCTTGAATTAGATTCTCAAATGCCTGAACACACTTATTGAATGAATCTCCCTTTTGGCTAAACCATAGACTACTTTCACCTATAAAGGCACATTTGGCAAAACTCTTTCACTCTTTTTGCAAAACTCTAAGCACATTTTCATACTATAAAGCACATTTGGCATAATAATGCACTTCTTACTTTTATTACTAATCAAACAAGGCAGAAGATGAACACAATTAAAGCACAGATGTCACTCTATAAACACTACAATTCAAAATTGATAACACTTCCATCTATGTCACAATCAATCTAAGCCAGTTGAGAGTTCAAACAGGTTGATTGCCACAGAGAAGTGTTTTTCTAGAAATACTATAGGCAATGGAAAGCAGAATTGGAGTGTAAAAAAGGTGATCAAATAGAGTAATGATACCGTACAAAAATGCCACAATGAAAATCAAGCAAATGTGATTGTCACAAAGTTGTTACTGTATGAAGTGGCTTTCAGTATACAGTATTTCTCAATATGAAGTCATATTTGGATCAAGAATTTATATAAAGGCATTCATTTTGAATATTTCTTTGTCAAATTTTGCATTTACTGCTTTACAAATAATGAGTATTCCCTCTCTGGAGTGCTGTGTTATTTATTTTGTCATGTAGTGTCTAATGGCTGCTATGAGGTGTTAAATGTTTTGAGTGGCCTGAGAACACTTTTGAGGTGATTATTTAGTTTGAGCAGTTTCAACAGTTTTGAGGTGTTTGAAATTTTAAGAAAAATCAGAGTTTTGTGAATCTTGTTTGAAAATTAGGAGTTGTGTTTAGAGTTTTGAGAAAATGATTAGAGGTTTCAAGAAATGTGTTTTATCAGTTGTGAAATACTGTAAATTAGCGTGTTCAGTCTATGCTCCAGGGGCCGTATTCTCAAAGAATCTTATTGTAACTTTAGGAGTACTCCTAAACCACACTAAAAGTTTTTATGTAGGAGTTATTTCTTAAAAGTAATTCACAATGCCTCTGAGACCAACTTTTAGCTGGGATAAAAGGCAACTCTTAGGATAAAATAAAATCTGTGTTGCTATGGTTGACGTCAGCTCTCATGCACGAGCTTGCTTGCATTTACAACGGTGATTGGCTAATGAGTGACAGGTGGGCGTCATCTCTGCTGCATGCTGCGGGAGTGGGAGAGTGAGAGATCTCAACGGAGATCCCAAGCCTCAATTGAAACGATAACGAGACTCGCGGTTAAATGATAAAGTCATGTTGCACCGTTTTTACTGCATGTTTGAGAGCACATGTAGAAAGAGTAGAAGTACACAAATTAAACTTGACCGTAACAAATTGCATATATTTTAACATGCGTTTTGGTGGCGTGTTTGCATTCCTTGTAAGCTGCATATTCATTCCTTAATGATGGATGCTGAAATAAATGATACTTCACGTGCGTTTCGAAAGATTAAGGACGTAATACATGCAATCGCGATGTGTTAGGAGTTGGTCTTAGTGACTTAGAAGTCCTCTTGACCAGGGCCGGTTCTAGGCATAGACGAACTAGGCGGTTGCCTAGGGCACCAAATATCAAGGGGGCATTGCAATACATTTATTACTTTACTTTCTTTAAATTTTCACTCTATTTCTAGAAAATAGGGGGCAACACTCAAATCTGGCCTAGGGCAGCCAAAAGGCTAGAACCGGCCCTGCTCTGGACTACTCCTAAGCTGTCCCAGACTTAGGTGCTACTTTTAGCACTAAATTGTTTTGTGAATTACTCTTATCCCAAAAAGTTAGGAGTCCTAAAGTTATGACTGGCACGCCCATTTTTTTTAGGAGTTTCTCCTAAATTTGGCTGTTAGGAGCTACTTTTAGCCTTAAGATTCTTTGAGAATATGGCCCAGATACTTTCGTTCCCCTGCTGACTATCTAGGCCTACATGTCAGCAGGCTTGTGCAACAGCGCTATGAGTGTATGCTACAGAACTAACAAATTGAGAAATCAAAACACACCATGACTGTGGTACTGAAAAGAGAAGAGGCTTGTGGGATTAAAAGTGCTGTCATCTTTAATTCTGACCTTTCCAAGGAGAGCGGTCCAAGGCAAAACCTTTCCTCAAATGTGGCCATGCTGAGCTTTTGGAGAAAAATAGAATGTGGAGGTCAAGATTGATTGAGAGTTACTTTAATAACGTAATTCAGATGAGCAGTAAGGGCCACAATGGACACACACACATACTGTACAGTGTATGTGCAAACACACACATACAAAAACACACACACTCTCTTACGGCCGATTCCACACGAAACCTGTGCGTGAGCGCGCGCGTAAGCGGTGCGGCGCGGTTTTGGGGCGATTTCATTTAGAATACATGTTAACAGGTTAGGTCATTCAGACTGCACGCGTGTTCTGCGCGGCTCCTGTCCGGTTTCTGAGCGGTGAACCGCGCAGCTCCCGCGCTGCTTTTTTGAAATAGAAACAAGTTCTATTTTTCCAAGCGTTTTCAGCGCGGTAAGCGGGACTTGCGCGGTGTCTATAGATTTTGAATGCAGAGCTCGGGCAGCCGCTTCGCGCAGAACACCGCAGAAACAATTTCTTGTGTGAATGCCCAAGTCCACAGGCACCGCTCACGGACCGCTTACGGACCGCCCCGCTCCCGCACCGCGAACGCGCAGTTTGTGTGTGATTCGGGCCTTACCTCACACACAGACACTGTCAAGTTGTCCTTTAACCCTGTGCAACTCCTCAACTTGATAAGGCATGAATTATGTTGTGTGGAGACTTAAAACTGGATTTCACTCCAAAGAACAGGCAATAAACGGTTATTTTCCTTTTTCCCAATCTTGTCCTTTTTTTTTCTTTTATTTAGGCTTTAGCAGATTTAAACATGAATCATCCTTTGAGCATTGCTTCAATTAGACATCATGAGAACATTAGCCGTTTGCCATATTTCCCGTAGCTAGGTGAAAAAACCTTAAATGAAAACAAAAAGAAGAAGAAAGAAAATACATAAGCCATCTCACCCATATGCACAGACACAGACAAATTTCCATATATGTAAATACAGAAGTGCAAATAGCAAAATCTAAATAGCCAAGTGCAAACCAGCTTAGAAGTGCAAAATATGCAAATATCAAGTTAAATAGCACACATTTAAATACAATTCACTACTTAGAAGTGCAAAATACGCAAATATCAATCAAGTTAAATAGTTAACATGTTAATACATTTCAATAGAAACATTCTGTAATACAAATCATCAAATGCACAGACCATGCATGATTTACGAGCCTATAGACGGCACCATCACTTGAGAAACATTACTGTTTGT
Source organism: Sardinella longiceps (assembly GCA_027497455.2). Classification (NCBI taxonomy): domain Eukaryota; kingdom Metazoa; phylum Chordata; class Actinopteri; order Clupeiformes; family Clupeidae; genus Sardinella; species Sardinella longiceps. The sequence continues at coordinate 8,568 of JAODXP020010309.1, read as the reverse complement.
TTAGATTACGCGAGTTAACAAGCTACCGTTCCAACTTCCTCATACAAACTAAACACAGTTTACGGTAGTCATGCCCAGCATTCACGGCAACAGCAAACATTGCAGACATTTTGTCAAGGCAGCAAACAGGTCAAGGAACGAAACGAACATCAGTCAAACGCTGCATGTAATTAGACCTTCACAATACACAAACTTCGGCTGAGCAGTAAATACTTAACAACAAAACCGCAATCTTACCGGCCGCCTCTCCAGACTTCACAAACATTATCCGTTGCACAGTTAATCCATTAAACGCCGAGTGGCAAGAGCAGTTAGCAAACCTGCGGCGTCCACCCCGAAACTTCGCGCAATGAATCACTTAACTGCTCACCCGGTGACCCCAGGCCCCGTCGCACAAATTACGTCATAGCAGCCCCAATCATCACATATAGCAGGCAAATTAATCATTTCATGCTTCCCGTTATTTCTATGTGCTGTTTGTATTACATACAGCCCCAAAATAATCATAAAGAAACAAACAAACAAACCAAAATAAAATAATAATAAAGCAACCCCAAGTTTGGCTTAACACCTCCCACTTGATCCTCTCTGTGGGAACACTGAGATGATCACTGTTTCAAAGTCAAACTTCTTTGTCATGCCCTTTCAACCTTCTTGGGTGGTTTGTTCTTCAATGGGTAGCAAAACCACCAATCGTCTAACATCTCTATGGAGGATGGTGGATTGACTCCTCTGCTCCGGCCTACCATCTGGGGACTTCGCTTTCCCTCTTGGAGGCTTGGTCAAGGGGACACAGTAGCTTGGGAAGACCTTGACATCAGCATCTCTCACGAGGCCCTTGGGGTCTGCCTTTATGCCAACCACAACTCCGAGTTTAAACTGCCCCCTCAAAGCATTCTGGTCGCATAACCATACAACATCCCCAACTGCCACGTTTCGGTTTACTGTGTGCCACTTACTCCTCACAAATAGATTGGGCCCAGCAAGTTGACTCCAACATCTCCAGAACTTGACTACCTCAGACTGCATTGCTCTAAGCCTCTTGTAGGGGTAGCTATCAAAGTCAAAAGTCTTTACATCGCCACTCTGGGACGCTCGCCCGAGCAAGAGAGAATTTGGTGTGACGTATTGAATACAATCTTCTTGACTCTGTACTCTTGCATCAATTGGACGCTCATTTGCAAGGTTGGCTGCCATGCAAAGGGTGGTGTGGAACTCGCTATAAGTCAGCGTGAACTCCTTGCCAAGACTTTGGAGCGCCCTCTTCACAATACGTACAGCAGCCTCCGCAGCCCCATTCCTGTGCGGAGAATCGGCAGGGTGGATCTTCCACGTCCACTCAGTCCCATTCTTTGCCGCAGCCTCCTCCAAAGCGGCTTTGTTCTGGCCATCTAGGAACCTGTATAGCTCCTCCAGAACTGGCCTTGCCCCCACAAAGTTGGTACCGGGGTCAGACCACATCTTCCTGGGATGCCCCCGAATAGCAGTAAACCGCAGGTATGCCATAAGGAAGCCTTCGGTGGACACAGAATTGACCAGTTCAACATGAATGGCTCTACTGGCCATGCAGCAGAAGACAGCACCCCATACCTTGAGTGTCACTCTCTTCTTAATGTCATCCTTGACATGGAAGGGCCCGAAGAGGTCTACTGCCGTGAACTCAAATGGCGCAGCAGGCTCGGTTCTTTCTGGCGGTAAATCCCCCATCACTTGCTGGCACCTTCTCGCTTTTGCCTTCTTGCAGCTCACGCAACCATCAACCATCTTCTGAGCCAGCCTTCGTCCTCTTATTACCCATGCCTTTTTCCGCATCTTAAGCAAGGTCCCGGCCACTCCATCATGTCCTTCGCTGTGAGCCTCCCGGGCAATCAACAGGGACACCCACGACCCATAGGGTAAGATAGGCACAGCAGCATGGTCTTCCTTAAAGCTTTGCAGTCTCCCACCACAAACCAGCAAGCCGGAGCCCCCATCCTTGTAAGCCACCAACCTATCTGTTGTGGTGCTCGGGAAGGTGGCTCCATCCTGCGCAGCAAGAAAGATATCCCTCAAGGCATCTTCTCGCTCCCTCACAGAGATAACTCCAGTTGAGGGGACTGCCTCCCACTTTTCCTTGTCAACGGCGGGAATTGCACTGAGAAACTTCTTTGCAGCCCTCCAGACCCACGCAACAGACTTCACTAGACGGGCCAGGTTGCTGAATCGCTTGACGTCCACCAGGTTCTGGATAGCAGTCAACACAGGCGGTCTCCTCTGTCCTGCCAGGGCCAGGGCTTGATCCAGGGTTGATGCTCTTCTCCTTGACTCAGACCTTGTCAGTGCAGCAACGAATGCCTTCTTTTGCAATTTGCTGATATGTTCTCTTGCAGTACTCGCTATCTCTTTGGCTGATTTAATTGGCCATTCCTCAACCGGCAGACTCAAGAACTTTGGACCTCTTTGCCATTCTGAATCTTCGTCCAGATCTTGTGGACTAGCTCCTCTGGTGATTATATCAGCAATATTTTGCGAGCCGGGGACCCACCACCAGTCTTGAATCTGCGTGTTGCCTTGGATTTCCCCAATCCGGTTAGCAAAGAAAGTTTGATAGCCATAGCTTTCACGCTGTATTGCTCCGAGCACAGTTTGGCTGTCAACAAAGTGGTACCATTTCGTCACTTGGATTCGGCCATGTGTTTCGAAGTACTTCTTCAGCCGTGACGCAAACACTGCCCCACACATCTCTGCCTTCACTGCATCTCCTCTATGATCCAGTGGAGTCAGCTTGGCCTTTGACTCGACCAGTCGGATGACAGGACCCTTGGCTGTACTCCACCTCAGGTACATTATAGCCCCGTAAGCATGCTCGCTTCCATCTGAAAATGTAACCGCCCATGGCTTGTCAGAATGGACTGAAGGAGTGAGGGCCCTTGTGAACTTGACCTTGGCAAGCTGAGCATACTCCTCAAAGAGCTCGATTGCATCTTCTCTGAGGCCATCTGAGAGCGCAGCGTCCCATGTCTCCCCGACTGAACAGGTCCCACTCTTGGCCTCCTGAAATGCTCTCCGCACCAGGATTGCTCCCTTCTGTTTGACAGGGGTTACAAGTCCCGCTGGGTCATAGAGTCCTGCAACTTGGCTGAGCAGTTCCCTTCTCGACAGAGGGTTAGGCGTCTGAGCCCTGACTTGATCCTGAAGGAGATCTTGCCCAAGTCGCATCTTTCTCTTTCTCTTTGAGAAGTTGATGGCTGTCATAACGTGGAGCTTATCCTCTTGCACCATGTAGCCTAGACCGAGTGCTTTATTATCTTCATCGCCAATCTGATTCGGCAGCACCATGATGCCTGCCTTAGCGCTCTCCTTGTTAGCTGACTCCCCCCTCCCACTTTGACCTGAGAAGACCCATGGCTTGAGCTCGAAGCCCCCAGCCTTCAGGATGCTCTCTACATTTGCGGTAAGTTTCCTCAGGTATCCCAGGTCATTGTGCGAGGTCAGCAGGTCATCTACATAGCTGTCTTGCTGGAGTATCCGACGTTCCTCATGGAGGTGTGCAAAAGGGGGGAGGTTAGAGGTCTCTCGCATTGCCAGTTGTGCGATACACCCAGCAGGTTTGTCCCCGATGTTTACTCTCGTGATAGCATATTCTCCCATTTCTTCATCAGCAGAGTCACGCCAGAGGAATCTGTGCAGATGCATTTCTCGGTCCTCAAGCCAGACAGAGTTGTACATCTTCCTTATATCGCCAAGAGCAGCAAACACCCCACCACGAAATCTGAGGAGGACAGCACGGATCTGGTTGAGAACATCTGGACCCTTCATCAGCAGGTCATTCAGGCTCACACCTCTGAATCTCTGGCTGCTGTTCCATACGAGTCTCACAGGGGTCGTCGCAGAGTGTGGATTTAGGGCAATGAGGTGGCTAACATACCATACTGGCCCATCCCAACTGGCAATGGCATCTCCTGACAGCTTCACAGCAGCACCCCGAGCAACCATGTCATGCACCTGAGCAGTGTACGCGGTCTTCCAGTCTGGTTCTTTAGAGAGTTGCTTTTCCGTCCTGAGGAATGTAGCCTCCACGGCCTTCCTGTTGTTTGGAAGCGTGGCCGGGTCCTCTACCCAGGGATACCTGGCATGCCAGTGCGATTCTTTACTGTGATGGTCGCCTATGACGAATGAGAGCCCCTCCTTTACAACTTGGAGTTCTCGCTCCTCTGCAAGCGTCATCTCTTTGCCCCCAGGCTGACAGTTTCCACAGCGGCAACCCCCACATTTTGGTTCACAAGCTGCACCGATGCTGTCCCATCTCCACCACTCCAGGAAGTCTTGGGTGCTAGTCAGAGTATGTGAGACTCTTTGATCTTGCATGAATGATGAGGGCTGCCCTGAGGCTGTGACTCGCTCCTCATACTTCACAGCAGCAGTTCTCATGGACCTGGCGAAGTGAGTTTTGGATAGATGAGCCGAGACATCGCCCTCCTCAAAGAGGTCCGGGTGAGTTCCTCCAACGGTCTTCCCGAGGGGGCCATCCCATAACACAAGGTCGCCAACAACCTGGAGTCTCTGGGGCGCCAGCTTACCCTCCCGATGGCTTATCAGTAAGCTTATCTCTTTGGGCCTCACGAGTTCCTCAGCTGGGACGTCTGGAAAGAATCGTCGTAACTTTTCAGCAGACACACCCTTGTGAACGTTGGCAATGCTGTCCAATCCATAACAGACCAGCTGGTGGGAGCATAGGGAGCCTTTGGGGGTCTTAACACGAATCTTAAGCAGGTACCTTTTAGTCTCCACCTGGACACTCATCCCGCCAACACCGTGCACTATAAGAGTAATGTCCTCACTTTTGAGTCTCAGCCTGCTTGCAGCTGAGTGTGTTATATAATTAGTGTCAGAAGCCAAGTCGATGAGCGTCCCAATCCGCTGACCAGCATTGGCAGTGACCTCCAGTAGCATCATAATGACAGGCAGTTCTTGCAGGCCATTTTCCATTAACAGGCTTGGTTGCCCTCTGACAGTACTGAGCGTTTTTGATGCAGTATTTGAAAACACATGTCTGCATTGCTTCGCCAGCTCTGGCGGGAGAGTGCTGAGGAATTCTTCCTGTTCATCCGTGTACCTCTTCTCGCCCCTCTGCTCTAGCCCACGCCTTGTCGATCTTTGGGTCGTGCGGTTCTTCCCCATTTCTGCACTGGGGCAGAGAAAATAGTGATGTTCAGCAACGCGCTCATCTCCACAGTCTTGAAGTCTGCACAAGTAGGTTGGCTTGCAGTATGTTGCGACGTCATGAATCTCAAGGCACCTCTCACATGCCCCCAGACTTCTTACTGCAGCCATCTTATCTGCCAGTTTTGAAGACTTAAATTTCCTGCAGAAGAAGAGTTTTCTGCTGTGCCTTACATCGCCACAGACAATACAACCTTCGCCGTCACCTCCAGCTTCTGTGGCCTTTGTTCTCGCATGCCTCAGTTCGGGTCTGGTGGGGAAACATCTGCCCTGCTCGTCATCCCTGAGCTGCTCAAGCTGCTCATATATGCTTTCTTGTTCTTTCAGGAAACTCAGCAAAGTGTCGAATCTGTTGCTAGAGGTCACCGCATTCCGCCCATCTGCAGCATAGACCAACCATTCCTTCTTGAGAGTTTCTGGAAGCTTGCTCTCGATTGACTTTGTTACCAGCGGATTCTTTATAGCTCCAGTATCTCCCAGGTCGCTCAGGTCTTGGAGGGCCTTCTCGACAGCGTGTATAAGCTCGACAATTTTTCGTGGCTGATGACTTCTTACTGCCTGCATCTCCTGTAACTCTTCCACTATTTCGATGGCGATGGTGGTCTTATTTCCGAAACGGTTGTCTAAGACTCGGAAGATGTCATCGGCAGAGTTATAGGTGGTGAGCCGAAAGTCTCTGGTGATCTTCTCGTCTAGGCTATCCAGCAGCTGGAATTTCCTCACCTCCTTTGAGCCTGTTGGTTCACCCTGTCTTTGCATGGCTTCCCAGTCCCTCCTCCACCTGTGGAAGTCCCTTCTGACACCGGTGAATTTGGGCAGGGGTGTTGGCTTTAGCCTGATAGCAGGCATGAAGCAGTCTGGGGCAGCTGCTGCTGGTGGTGGTCGTTCGGCCTCTTCCCGCTGCTTCGCCTGGATGAAGTCAGCCTTCTTCGAGACAAGGCAAGGAAGGGTGAGTTCAAGGTCTTTGACGCGGCTTTGAGTGTCTTTTTGCTCACTTAGCGGTATCCAGCGCTTCCATTTTTTGTATGCCTCCATTAACGTCTTCACCAGCTGTTGTAGGTGGGTCAGCATAAACTCATAAGCCGCTAGTCCGCTACTGAGTTGGACATCAGCAACACGCCTGCACTCCTTCTCTGCGGCACATAATGCTGTAGAGAGCTCACCGTCGCCATAATTTGTCCAGAGGGTCTCCCGGATCACATCCTTCACCTCCTTGAGCCTCAGTTCGCACTCCTTCGCCACCTTGGTTAAATCAGCCCTTTGCTGTTCAGTCAGCGTGGCTACTTCGCCTGCCTCTTGCGCCGCCTCTTGGTCTGCCATAAGTTTAGCTTCAAGGTCATCATTGCTATCAAGAACCCTCTCTGCTGCCTTTGTGAGCCTATCAAAATTTTCCTTGAGGTCATCTTCGGACATGTCTTCATAGGTTCTCATAATGCTGTTGGTTAAGCGAGAGAAAGCTCTCTTGGCAATTGTCCTTTCCATTTTTAGACTTACTATCGTTATCTCTTTAGCTTGTTCAGCCATTAACTGTAGGCTAACTGTTGCTTAACTGTTAGCTGAGTCTTCTTCCCAGGGTACCCAGGCTGAGGACGTACTGCTGCTGGACGGCTCTCAGGCTCCCTGGTCTGGACTCCTACTATCCCCAGTTCTTGGACTGCGGTTTTTTCACTGTCAAGTTGTCCTTTAACCCTGTGCAACTCCTCAACTTGATAAGGCATGAATTATGTTGTGTGGAGACTTAAAACTGGATTTCACTCCAAAGAACAGGCAATAAACGGTTATTTTCCTTTTTCCCAATCTTGTCCTTTTTTTTTTCTTTTATTTAGGCTTTAGCAGATTTAAACATGAATCATCCTTTGAGCATTGCTTCAATTAGACATCATGAGAACATTAGCCGTTTGCCATATTTCCCGTAGCTAGGTGAAAAAACCTTAAATGAAAACAAAAAGAAGAAGAAAGAAAATACATAAGCCATCTCACCCATATGCACAGACACAGACAAATTTCCATATATGTAAATACAGAAGTGCAAATAGCAAAATCTAAATAGCCAAGTGCAAACCAGCTTAGAAGTGCAAAATATGCAAATATCAAGTTAAATAGCACACATTTAAATACAATTCACTACTTAGAAGTGCAAAATACGCAAATATCAATCAAGTTAAATAGTTAACATGTTAATACATTTCAATAGAAACATTCTGTAATACAAATCATCAAATGCACAGACCATGCATGATTTACGAGCCTATAGACGGCACCATCACTTGAGAAACATTACTGTTTGTTTAGATTACGCGAGTTAACAAGCTACCGTTCCAACTTCCTCATACAAACTAAACACAGTTTACGGTAGTCATGCCCAGCATTCACGGCAACAGCAAACATTGCAGACATTTTGTCAAGGCAGCAAACAGGTCAAGGAACGAAACGAACATCAGTCAAACGCTGCATGTAATTAGACCTTGACAATACACAAACTTCGGCTGAGCAGTAAATACTTAACAACAAAACCGCAACCTTACCGGCCGCCTCTCCAGACTTCACAAACATTATCCGTTGCACAGTTAATCCATTAAACGCCGAGTGGCAAGAGCAGTTAGCAAACCTGCGGCGTCCACCCCGAAACTTCGCGCAATGAATCACTTAACTGCTCACCCGGTGACCCCAGGCCCCGTCGCACAAATTACGTCATAGCAGCCCCAATCATCACATATAGCAGGCAAATTAATCATTTCATGCTTCCCGTTATTTCTATGTGCTGTTTGTATTACATACAGCCCCAAAATAATCATAAAGAAACAAACAAACAAACCAAAATAAAATAATAATAAAGCAACCCCAAGTTTGGCTTAACAGACACACACACACACACAAAGAATTGAACTCTCTGAAGTAACGCTTAAACCAAAAACTGGAATTGGAAATTGAAAACACACATTTTACACTAAATAATCAACACCTGGCAACGTTTTACAGTGGGAACAATCAGAGGACATTTCAGCTCTGATATGGGGACCTTATAGACACCACACACCCTGAAGGGAACACAAAACAACAAAATGCAATATAATAATAATAATAATCTGACTGACACTCGAGGCCCAGCTTCAGATGGCCCCCCAACACACACACACACACACACACACACACACACACACACACACACACACACACACACACACACACACACACAGACACACACACTTCATATGTTGTGATTCCACATGTGATTAGTGTCCCAGAGCAGTGCTTTCTCGTCATCTCCACCCATCTCTTGTGTATGTGAGTGGGTGTACATTAGTGTAAATAAGCCACAAGAGTAGGTCTGGCGGGCCCATGCCTGAATCACCATCTAGGCCAAGC
>JAODXP020010308.1:0-17387 GCA_027497455.2 Sardinella longiceps | reverse complement strand
TTAGTTGTGTAGTTAAAATGGTAGCCGAAGAGTAGATACAGTGGGGAGAACAAGTATTTGATACACTGCTGATTTCTTAGGTTTTCCCACTTGCAAAGCATGTAGAAGGTTGTAACTTCTATCACAGGTACTCTACAACTGTAAGTGATGAAATCTAAAACAAAAATCCAGAAAATCACAGTCGATGATTTTTAAATAATTATTTTGCATGTTATTGCAGGACATAAGTATTTGATCATCTATCAACCAGTAAGATATTTGGCTCTCACAAACATGTTAGTTCTTCTTTAAGAAGCCCTCCTGTTCTCCACTCATTACCTGTATTAACTGCACCTGTTTGAACTCGTTTGAACCTGTATAAAAGACACCTGTCCACACAATCAATCAGACTCCAACCTCTCCACAATGCCCAAGACCAGAGAGCTGAGTAAGGACATCAGGGATAAAATTGTAGACCTGCACAAGGCTGGGATGGGCTATAGGACAATCACCATTTGGATGATTCAGAGGAGGACTGGGAGAAGGTCATATGGTCTGATGAAACAAAAATAGAACTGTTTGGGTTTAACTCCACTCGTCGTGTTTGGAGGAAGAAGAATGATGAGTACAACCCCAAGAACACCATCCCAACTGAGAAGCATGGCGGTGAAAACATCATTCTTTGGGGATGCTTTTCTGCAAAGGGGACAGGACGACTGCACCGTATTGAGGGGAGGATGGATGGGGCCAGATCTTGGCCAACAACCTCCTTCCCTCAGTAAGAGCATTGAAGATGGGTCGTGGCTGGGTCTTCCAGCATGACAACGACCCAAAACATACAGCCAGGGCAACTAAGGAGTGGCTCCGTAGGAAACATCTCAAGGTCCTGGAGTGGCCTAGCCAGTCTCCAGACCTGAATCCAATAGAAAACCTCTGTTTTTCTGATGTATCAAATACTTATTTCTTGCAATAACATGGAAAATAATCATTTAAAAATCATACAATGTGATTTTCTGGATTTTTGTTTTACATCCCATCACTCATAGTTGTAGAGCATCCATGATAGAAATTACAGACTTCTACATACTTTGCAAGTGGGAAAACCTGAAAAATCAGCAGTGTATCAAATACTTGCTCTCCCCACTGTATGTAAATGTTATATAAAAAGGCACAATAGCTGACAAAACAGCTGCAGTAGTGAAATCAGTAGTGAAAAACTACATAGTGCAATATATCAGGATATTAGATGTAATCATTCCCATAAAATTACTAACTATGGCAAGAGACTATTAAAAATAGAATGGATTGGACAGCTATATCTTCAATCCTATTGAAAACTCCGGGGTGACAATTTAGATAGTTTATACTGACATTTTAAAATCAGCTAAACAGCTAAAGATTTAAATGGGATGAGATCCCAATACAATGACAGTATGGCTACACCAACAGAATCAATACAGCGCAATGACACTCAGGACAGAATGTTTAAAAAATAATGTAAATTGACATGACAAAATTGAAAGAAAAGAAAACCCCCGTTGCAGACCTGTTTAACTCCGTGCACATCACGAATGGATCCGTGCAGAATTACTCAGTCATGTCAGTCAGTCACCGCTCTCCCCAAAAGCAGCTCCCACAAGGGCTAACCGGGTAGCCTAGCTGGCAGGTAGCTGCTATCAGGTAGAATGTCCAAAGGGGCTTTCACATGACCACCGTTGAAAAGTTCAGCTCACCCTTAACGCGACACTTATCCAAAATGTTAATTCTGCATTTGACTAATATACCGGAGACTAGGAGAGCTGTAACGTAGATGAAATAGCCTGCTAGTTTATTTATGCTAAAAACACTACTTCAACGCTGAAAGGTCAGCGTCAAAAGGGTCAAAGTTCAACCATGCTGGAAACCATGTTGAACTTTGAGCGCTGTGTTAAAAACGCAGACGTCGGCCACAACGCGACGCCGAGACTGAAGCGGCAGCATTTGACGCTTCTTCATAGAGAAATCGTTGCCCAACGCGCGTCACAAGCTTTTTGAAGCTGTTCATGTGTAGGCAACTTTGGCTGTCTGACCGTGGAGATCCACTGGTCACGTCAAGTATAACCGGCGTCGCGATTCCAGTTCATTTTCAATGGAGCACGTCAAATCATCCCGCAAAGCATTGTGGGAAGGCAGCGCGTTCATCCATCACGTCTAAAGTTGGGTTCGGCTGAACATTATGCAAATGAAGATGTCAAACGCAGCCTTATTGGCCAATGCCAGTACAGCGTCGTGTTTGAGTCGTTGGAATCAACCAAACTGGAGCAGGAAAGAGTAGCCACCTGAAATTTGAAATGACACGCCTCCTGTAAACAACGCAGGGGACTCGCGTTTTGCTAGAAACGTTGACGTGGTTAGTGGACAGGTACCGTGAGGAACCCCCAGCGTTCCAGTAGCAAGAGACGCTATCAGACGACTCCAATAGAAGGTGAATAACTAATAATACTAATACTCTAAATATCTCTATCTCTACTCTATCTAAAAAGTTTAAACGTTCTCTATTTAGTCCCACAGCAAGGTGGACAACTAAGAACAAGTGGCTAGCTTGCTAGGGAGTGCTAACAGGAACCCATGGTGTGTTCCAATACCCGTACTTCCATGAGTGCACTTCAACACAGTACACTATCCGCACTCACTAAGTGTATAGATTTCAACAGGTAAGTACCGTTCCAAATCACATACTCCATCGCGCACTTACGGGAAATGACGACCCGTCTCTGCGGCTCGTGAGTCGCCCGCCAAAAACTAAAAATATCGTAGAGATTTAACCCTTGCTTTACCCTTAATTTGCTCTTACGAAAATGAAGACACAAGTGATTCTCAGACTACGCCAGATCCGCCAACGTCGTCGGCGCCATCTCCTCCTTATCGAGCTGGGCAATTTTCCGGTAAGTCGAATTTACATATTAAAGTACGTCATGCATGTTTTCTTTCAGGTCGTCATCCACTTAAGTTAGCCTATCCCTAACACTCATGATACGTTTAGTGTAGCCTATACAATGAATGCGGTCTTTACTGTTTTTAAAAGTTCTTACCTTGTTGAACCTGCATTCTTCAAGTGAAATAAAATGTATAAACTATGTATAAACATATAAAAGTCTCTGGTAGCCTAGTACAATGTGCAGAATTACCTTGTTTTATGAGATGTCACAGCACACCAGTCTCACCTACTGGTAATGTTCTACCATGTTGAACCTGCATTCTTCAAGTGAAATATAACTACTAGGCCTATGTATAAACACATTACAGTCTCTGTTATGCCTAGTACAATGTGCAGAATTACCTTGCTTTAAGAGACATGTCACAGCACACCATAGTCACAACAGTAGCCTACTGGTAATGTAATACAAGTGCAATGCAACAGACATGTAATTGAAATTGATGATTTTATTAAATAACTAAAAACACATATTTTTCACTAATACTCGCTTGAAAAATTCATGAAATAATAGTGGCAATAAATAACTAAAAGTTCAATATACGGGTCATTCCACGTCAGTTCAACAAGAGGCCGCGCACTTAGGTCTCAAAAAAATCTGAAAAATCACCAAATGTACCCATGGTACTTAAGAGAAACACTGTAAATTTATTTGAATGTAAGATGTATACTTTCCATGTTACAGCCATTTTTACTGGGGGAGGGGGGTGCCCATTTTGTTCACGCTCTTTTTTTTGTCAAAGTTCACAAGCCCATAGCTCAAGAACTAAACCATGTAGGAAGTTCAAATTTTGCATGCTGGTACATAAATAGGAATAGTCTGTAGCAAAACTGTCAGTTTCGGTATGGATGATCCTGCATGGTCATAGCATTCCCTCAAAGATGATACAAATTTTATTGGAGTTTTTGGCTGTGCTCTGTTTAGGCCTTCAGAAGACATATTTGTACCCAACATATGTTCTTGATTTTTTTCCCTTGTAGAGATAAGTAGAAACACTCTCATAAAAAGCAATAAATAGAAAGGAAACTCTATCAGTGTTTGAACAGAAGACCGCACAAGTCTGACAAATCATTTTGGGTGTCATTTTCAGAGCACCAGAACACCTTGTGGGATTGTCCACAGATTTTTTTTATATTTTTTTCTTTATTCTCCATGAATTCTTCTTTTCAAAAATGCCAATTTGACTTGTCTTATGTGACGTTTTCTTTTTTAATTTCTACCCTGAACATGGGCAAAATGCACATTGAGAGCAATATGTTTTCAATAACATTAATGTAAAGAATAAATAATCAAATGCAAATTTTGCCCTTACATGATCACCTGAGAGTCCCTGTGCAGGGGTGCAGGTATCCTTTTCAATTTCAATGATTTAAGGAGCACCTGTGGTTACTCTCAGTAGTGGTTCTGTGCACCTCCACCTATCCTAACAAGGCCTGATGAAGCTAACATGATGACCTGAAGGCACATGAGTAGAGGTGGGGTAGAGGCCTTTCTGAGTGTTACGAGTTCAACATTGGTCTCAGCCAGGTCACTCAGCCTCAGGAGGTTATGCTTCCTTCAAAGAAATATGCCAATCAAGAATTTATTCCAGAGTTGTATCATCAATAAATACATTAATTGAATAAAATATTACCAACCTTGTATAATGAGACTGATGACATTCACTTTCAGCAGAACCAAAAGAGCAGCTTGGAAGATTTGTGGCAATTTTAAGATTCAAGAGTGACAAAGGTGCCACTGGGATCACTGAAATAAAAGGCCTCTATCCCACCTCTACTTAGGTACCTTCAGGTCATCACATTAGCTTCACCAGGCCATGTTAGGACAGGGACTCTCAGGTGATCATGTCAGGGCAAAATTTGCCTTTGGTTATGTATTCTTTACATTAATGTTACAGAAAACATATTGCTCTCAATGTGCATTTTGCCCACGTTCAGGATGGAAATTAAAAAAGAAAACGTCACATAAGACAAGTCAAATTGGCATTTTTAAAAAGAAGAATTCATGGAGAATAAAGAAAACAATATAAAAAAAATCTGTGGACATTCCCACAAGGTGTTCTGGTGCTCTGAAAATGACACCCAAAATGATTTGTCAGACTTGTGCGGTCTTCTGTTCAAACACTGATAGAGTTTCCTTTCTATTTATTGCTTTTTATGAGAGTGTTTCTACTTATCTCTACAAGGGAAAAAATCAAGAACCTATGTTGGGTACAAATATGTCTTCTGAAGGCCTAAACAGAGCACAGCCAAAAACTCCAATAAAATTTGCATCATCTTTGAGGGAATGCTATGACCATGCAGGATCATCCATACCGAAACTGACAGTTTTACTACAAACTATTCCTATCTATGTACCAGCATGCAAAATTTGAGCTTCCTACATGGTTTAGTTCTTGAGCTATGGGCTTGTGAACTTTGACAAAAAAAAGAGTGAACAAAATGGGCACCCCTCCCCCAGTAAAAATGGCTGTAACATGGAAAGTATACATCTTACATTCAAATAAATTTACAGTATTTCTCGTAAGTACCATGGGTACATTTGGTGATTTTTCAGATTTTTTGAGACCTAAGTGTGCGGGCAGTTGTTGAATTGACGTGGAATGACCCATACAGGTTCGTGGTGGTATTTCCTGCTTGGCCGTATGCCTGTCGCACCTCCTCCGGTGCACTTCGGGTCAGATGCAGGGTCGTCAGCTGGTGCCACCCATCACTGATGTTTCGCCCCCTTGCCAGTACATCTCCAGGTGGGAAGACAAGTGGCTTGTCAGGGACATCTCCCTACCACTCCCTGCATCTGACCTACTGGGGTGTCTGACCCCATCTGCCATCCTTCCTCCTTACCCACAGCCAGAAGCTGGCTTTCTCAGCCTCTTCTGCCAGCTCCTTAACTGCTCGCTGCAGCCTTGCCCCTGATGTTCCTGTGGCACGGAGGAGCTGCATCGCTGAGCGGCCTACAAAGCCCCTGCACCCAACCTCCACCGGGTGGATGGATGCTGCCCAGCCTGCCTCCTCGCACTCCATTGCCAGCTCAGTGTACTTGGCCCGCTTCAGCTCATGGGCAGCTGGTATGCCCTCTTCCCATGGGACGGTCAGCTCAATGATGAGGACCCGCTTTGCATCTGTGGACCACATGACGATGTCCGGCCTCAGAGTTGTCTCCACAATCTCGCTGGGAAAGACGAGCTGCTTGTCCAGGTCCAATCGCATCTCCCACGCCTTTCCAGGAGTCAGCAGTGATCTTGACTGGCCCCCATGAGGCTTCTGTTGGTTCTCTCCTGGTTGGACGAAGGACACGCGCATGGGTTGACTGCTTGAGTTGTTGGCAGTTACTCTGCTTGTCTCTAGATGTTCTGCCAGCTTTCTGAGGACTTGATTGTGCCTCCATCCAAGGCGTCCCTGTGAGAGTGCCACTCTGCAAGCGGACAGGATGTGCTGGAGGCCTGCGTTGGCTGTCTCACACAGCGGCCATTTGTCCTCGCTCCCAAACCACGTTGCCAAGTTGTTGGGGCAAGGGAGTGTGTCATACGCTGCCCTCAGCCTGAAGCTGAGCCGTGCCTGTGGGGCTTGCAAGATGTCCTGCCAAGTCATGACCCTAGTGATGGTGTCCTCCCACCGCCTCCATGCCCCTTGCTTGCCCTGAGCAACAGCCTTGACGAGGTAGTGCTCCTGCTCCGCCCGCGTCACTTCCTCAACGACCATTTTCTTCCTCTCTTCCCTTGAAGCCTTCGGCCAGAACCTGACTGGTTCTCCACAGCCAACTCCAGCCCGGCCCTCCTGCACTCTCCCCATGACCTCTCGGTGTTGTAAACGGCCAACCGCCTGGTCCACTGCCTGGGCCCTCCACTTCCGCCCTGTTCGGACAACAACTGCAGCTCCCCTTATCGTGTGGTCCCTGGACTCCCTCAGCTTGAACACCAGCCGGGCCTTCTCTTGTTTGTACCCAAGACCCACAGACTTCAGTGGAAGCTGAAGCACATTCCTGCCGAAGAGTTCTACATTGGAGAAGCAGTGAGGGAGGCCTAACCACTTCTTGATATAGGAGTTGGCAGCGCCATCCAACCTGCTGACCGTGGAGGAGGGGATCTCACACACCTTAAGGGGCCACATTGCACGCTGGAATAGTGTAAACTGGTAGCACCATAGCTTGAGTTTTCCAGGGAGTTGGGAGCTGTCAATCCTTGCCAGGCCGTGTGCAAGCTGTTTCTGAACCAGCTTGCCCATCTGCCTGTCTGAGAGGTCACCGTTGTATTCTCTACCCAAGCTCCTGATAGGCTGCTCTGCCAGCAGGGGGATCTTCTCGCCACCTGCCATGAACACGGTCGTGTCGGTCCTCACTCCTTTCCTGATTGAAATGCTCAGTGACTTAGCCGGCTTGATTCTCATTCTTGCCCATTCAGTGAGTTCATCTAGGCGCTTGAGAAGTCTTGCTGTACATGGGGCTGTTTGTAACACGCTCGTCACATAATCCATGTAACTTCTCAGAGCTGGAAGCCTTTCCCCGTATGGTAGTTTCACACCCCCAACAACCTGTCTTGCTCCACGGAGAATAATCTCAAAGGCAGCGACAAAGAGAATTGGAGAAATCACACAGCCCATCGCAATTCCAACCTCTAGTTGTTGCCACCCAGTCGTGAAGCCCTCTAGGGTGAAGCACATGTAGAAGTTGTTGAAGTACTTTGCTATGAGGGTGCTGATAGACGTTGGAATGTGGAAGAATTCCAATGCAAAGTCAATCAGCTTGTGTGGCACTGAACCATACACATTAGCCAAGTCAAGCCACACGACGTGAAGGTCACTACGCTCCCTCTTGGCTCACTGGATTTGGTCCCAGATCATGGCAGTGTGCTCGATGCACCCTGGGAAACCTGGAATCCCCGCCTTCTGGCAACTTGTGTCTACATACCCATTGGCCTTTAAGAAGTTGGTAATTCTCCTTGCAAGGACTGAGAAGAGCAGTTTCCCTTCCACATTCAAAAAATACTAATGTAAGGCCCTCTAAAAAGCATGTGCATTAGACCCTGTATGTACTGTGTAATATACGTTATACTGTTCTGCTATGACACTGTACTTTAACACCAATCAGATTTATGTATTCACTGTATTTTCGTTTGAATTTTGTTATTAGCCAATGGCAATGTTGATGTGTGTAATGCCCGCAAATTCGCGAGCTCCCTGGACGTTCTATCACCTCACGAGCGAGAGGCTCGAGCCAGTCCCGTCTGCGCTTGAATTGAGAGAGATCACGTCTGTTGCTTGCATCTCTATTGCTTATTTAGCTTGGAGTATTTGCATTGTCTAGCCTGTTTTTGTGCTCAGTACGTGTACCAGGGACTCCAGCGTCAGTCTTTTGGTGTAATGCTGTTTCTCTCTCACTTGGTTTTCTTTTATTTATTTTACTGCTAAGTGCGCTACGTTTGCGCTTCCCTGCTAGTCGCTGCTAGTTTAGCCTCTCCCTGTTTGGATCTGCTGCCTTGTCCGGACGACTCATCTGCCCTCCGTGTACTCAGCCCACCGGAGCGCCTCCGCCTCGTCTGTCCCCCGGGATTCGTCTGCCCTCCGTGTGCTGGGCCCACCGGAGCACCTCCGTCATTCCCGTGCTGTCAGGAGACAGTCAGCTGCCAAGGAGTTGGGGTGAGCATCAGCTAGCTAGCCAGTGACAGCTAGCCCTATAAGGAGCCCTCTGCTGCGGGACTGCATCGCCTCTGGTGGATCGTGAGTAATGGACCCACATTTACACTGACACACGCAAACACCGCCGTTTCCTCGCGTTTTCCATTGGAAAGCCGTGCATTGCAGCGGTTGCTGTCCTGCCTGCAGCTCAGAGAGCTGCCACCTTATGTGCACCACCAGGCCCCAACAGCGCGCTTTATTGTTTTGATACTTTGATGTTTTTGTTATTTACTGTATCTAATTGCATTCAATGTTGTACTGTTTGACGTTGTAAGCTACCCAGGTTGAAATTGTTTCACCCCCTTTTGCACTACTGTCGGTGTAGCCATTTGGCCATGTAATCCATCCCATTAATAACATTGCTTAGTATTAACAAATATAATCATTATTGATTAATTAATTATACTTGGGTATTGGCTGCATGTTTTGTTTAATATTTTGAAGGTACTGACATTGCACACTACAGCTTAGCTCTTACACTAACTGTTTTACTACTCTTTTTTGATGGGCAGAGTGAGATGCGGACGGATTTCCGCCTGTCTAGGGCATCCTTCAATGTCCTAATGGAGGCAATTGGGAGTGACGCAGACCATGGGTGGAACCCGGAGATTGCCTGCCTGGTGTTCCTCTTCTGGCTGGCAAGTGGAACGTCCTACCGTGTCGTCTCCCGAGCCTTCGTCATGCCTAGGACGTCAGTCCACCGGGCAATCCACACCACCAGTGGCAGGATTTCCTCCCTCTGTGCTCGGACCGTACACCATCCTTCCAAAGAAGAGCTGGTTGCTGTGGGCGCAGGCTTCGCACGGCTGGCAGGGTCAGCAGCGTTCAACAGGGTGGCAGGGAGCATTGACGGCTGCCATATCCGTGTCAAGCCCCCGGCCCAGGATGCGGATTGTTATCTCAACCGCAAGCTCTTTTACACAGTGCAGTTGCAGGCCGTGGTTGACCACACTGCAAAGTTTGTGGACGTGTGCGTGGGCTATGCTGGTTCCGTCCACGACTCCCGGGTCCTCAGGAACAGCCCCCTGTACCTGGAGAAGCAGTACCCTCCACCAGGGTACTTCCTCATCGGTGATGGTGGGTACCCCTGCCTCTTGCAGCCCATGGTGCTGATGACCCCATTCCGACAGCCACTCCAGAACCAGCAGCAGGCGGCCTACAACAGCAGGCTGACAAAGGCCCGAGTGGTGGTGGAGCGGGCCTTCGGAATTCTGAAAACCAGATGGAGGTCAATCTTCCTAAAGGCTCTGGAGGTGGACATCCTTTTCGTCCCGGAGGTCATCCTCTGCTGCACCATCCTACACAACATCTGCTTGAGCCGGGGAGATGTGAAAGTGCTAACTAATTTAACTTCTCCTGGCCAACGCCTCCAGGGTTGCCAGGAAGAGGCGGTCACGAGCCGCTGCCTCTCTGTGCCTTCTCTCTTCCCTCTGAGAGATCTCCTCTCTCCACTTCTCCTCCCTCAAAACGGCCTCCTGGTGGAGCCTCTCCTGCCTCTCCAGCAGCTCCTGATGCCTCCTCTCTTCTCTCTGCTCACGCTCTGCCTCCTGCCTGGCCCTCTCCGCATCTCTCCTGTCCTCTCTCTCCCTCTCCTCTGCCATCACTCTCTTCCACTCCAGCTCATCTTGGCTCTGGAGGTCTTTTAAGACATCAGAGACGTCTCCCCGCTGTCTTTTGGGGGCCCTACCAGGCCTGGACCTAGGCGTCTCACGGTCGTCTGCTGCTTCCTCTTCCATGCGAACCTCCTCACCCTGCCTAGTTGAAGGAGGGGTGAGCACTACCGCGCCCTGGGCACTTGTGGCAATGAGGACAGGTGGCATCACAGACGGCCTGTCCCCAATCAACTCTAACCTCCCCGTCCTCTGTGCTCACCCCAGTTGGGGGGCTTTTAAGATCCTAAATAGCAAACGCAACAAGTAACAAACAAAACAAAGGCACACAGCAATACCAACATTGATAATTTTATCAGGAAATTAAAGAAACTAGCACCCTATGTTGTAGCCTATCCATTGCCTTCCTATACAATTTAGTACAATCTTCCCATATAACTCAAATGTTCTGACTACATATATTTAGTCTACATTGGCCTACTTATAAAGAAAGAATGTTCTCTCAAACTTTTTCAATGCTGTTCATTTAAGATGACAAGGGCGCATTACATAATGTGAACACACAAACAAACCAACCTTGTACTTCTGCTTTAAATTCTCCCATTTTTTTTTTTTTAGTAACGCGGGGGTCACCCTGCCCACCAGTCCTCTCTCCTCTAGATTCATTCTGGGCACATGATAAACACACTAGTATAAATTCTACAGGTTACTAACGTTACACTACACTATCGAGAACATCAAAAAACTCGCGCGAAGTTGCCAGTGTCTTCATCGGTCCCTGTAATGTAAAAAGAAAGTGTTAACAATACTAACAACATTATTAGGAACTAAACGTTACCTGTGCGTTGTTGTATGAATTGTCTTGTCCTTTCATCTCACGTTTCTATTCCGGTAGCGCTAACGTTAACCTAATGTTAGATATCAAAATGTCTTCAGCGATATTGCTGTTAACGTTACGATCACGGCGTATTGATTATTGTTTTTCAGTTTTTCATTCACTATCCATAAATTTGCTAACTGAACTATAATACACCGACACTGCCAATTATCGATAAAGAGTAATACTGGCAACAATGTTACCGATAATATCATAAAACGTTAGCAGCTAACAAGTATGCTACGCCGGACGCTACAACGCTATGGTAAACCGGACTATAACTACAACTGTAAACACAACTAGTGTGATAAAACGTAATAATAGATTTCAAATTGTTGAAAAGTTATTGTCAGTATGGATTATTAACATGTAACATGGCAAAACTTACATTTATAAGGTTGGGGGGCTGCAGGTGTTACCGCCATAACCGTCGTCTCGGTCGGCATTTTTCCAAACTGATCTGGGTCCGCCTCTTCCACTACGTAGCTAAGATGGCGGCCGTTGAGTGCGAAAAGTGTACACCGATCCACACTCAGCGATTTTGACCGTTTGAGGGCACCATCCGGGTACTTACAGTACACTTCACAGTCGCCAAATCTGAGTGTGAACGCACTTCGTACTCAAACTAAGCACAGTAAGTACGGTAAGTACGGGTATTGGAACACACCACCTGTGTATTAAAAAGTAGCCAAGCTACGGTTAACGACACACACAAAAAAAACATAGGTATATGACACGCAAATCGGTGCCTCTATTTACCTGAGTTATACTATGAAAATCAACAATATCTATCATGTAAGGAGTCTAATAGTTGCAAGAGGCGACAACTCGATCGCTTTGTGAGTGAGCTTCCGCAGGGTACTTGCAAAGGTAATTCACCAAGGAATCGCTGTAAAGATGTGACATCTGTGTGGACTGGCATTGCGTTAATCGCTGCAGTTTTAGTGGGGTCTGCCTTTAAGCCTTCGCTGGTGAAGATGTGCTCTACATAAGCTACTTGGTCTTAGCGAAACTTGCACTTGTCTGGATTTAGCCTAAGATGGACCTCTCTTGCACGTTCTAGGACCTTCTTTAAGTTTGCATCATGTTCAGCAACACTGCGGCCTCCGATGATGATGTCATCAACGATGACTGAGCATAGATAGCCCGCAAAGTGGAACACTGAAAGACTTCACTTGCGGAGTTAATGCCAAAATGTATGCACAGAAATCTGAAACGCCCAAACAGCGTTTATGAATGTGGTCAACATTGAAGATTTCTTGTCAAGACGGATCTGCCAGAAGGAGTTCTTAGCATCCAGAACTGAGAACTCTGTTGCCCCGGACATCTGTACTGTCATTTCTTCAAAACTACGCATTGGGTGGTGGGGTCTCTTTAACACTGTGTTGAGGTCTTTTGGAGTGATGCAGTCTGATCTCATGCTTGTCCTTTATGTGCTGCTACCATGGATGACACCCAGTCTGTTGGCTCTGTGACTGGTGTTATGACACCAATGCGTTGCATGCATTCATTCAAGCTCAGCTTTGACTCTCTTGCATCGCAAAGGGGATGCAGTGAGCTGAACGGACCACCGGATGGGATCCAGCGTCGTTGAGTATGTGACTGGAAACAGGTCCTTGTACTGGATGAGTATCTGTGAGCTGAAATATGTATTGCTCTCCACGCTGGACATCGGGGCTCAATTTCACAATGTCCATGTTCCTGCATGCACGAAATCCTAGCAGCAGCTGTACTTCTCTGTTCACAATGAAGGAAGGCAAATAGTGGCACTGTTCCTTTAAAGGAGAGTACCGGAGTGAATTCAAACATAGCCCTGTTGAAAGAGCTTGCTAAATGCTCTAGTTAGCGAGTGGAACAAAATAATTTGGTACAGCACAGACCGAACACAAACGCAGAAGCGAACAGGCACTTTACACTGAATCAATGGGACCTGACTGTTGGAAACCGAAAGTAAGATCTGAGGTTACATTCACTCAATGTTAAGTGTTTCGCGTTAGGTCTGTGCTGTTCGAAAATCTTTAATTTCATGCGAAAGATATTGCTGTTAGAAGGCTCGTGCAGCAGGACTATGCTTAAACTTACTCCGGTATATTGCTTTAAGCAACATGGCAGTGTGTGCCACTAGTCTCGAATCTAGCGCCTCCATAAGCAATAATGCCTGCAGTTTTCCCTGGCATTACAAGTTGCACAGTGACGTATCCCTCGTCTTTTTCATGACTGTGCTTTGAATTGGACACAATCAACCTGGCTTTCGAGTGCAGCACCGTCCACATAAAATGTTTCTTCTTCGCAAGTTGACTTGTCTACTTCAATTTTGTTCACAGGTCTAAGTCCTGTTTAAAGTGGGTTTGCCTAACTGGCAGCGTGGTTTAGACTTGCAGCAACTTTTGTAGTGACTCAGCTTTTTACACTGTGATACTGTTTTCCAAATGCGGGACAGTTGTCGTGCCTAGCACGAGTGTACCCCCACAAAAAAGTACGTTCAGACCAAGACGAAGACCAATTCAGGCAACATGTGCGACGGAAGTAATTGACTTTGTATGAAGACCGGGGATTTCGGCGACAAAAGTGGCAGGTGACTTTGGTGACGAAACTTGGACGATAAAATCAAAATAAACTTTGGTTAACTTTATATAATGACCTATAATGCGATTGGGCGATTACCAATCAGAAGGTCGATTTACTGGGGAGATGCCTGTAGAGAAGCAGGGTCTAACGTCTGAACGCTAACGTCATGGGCAAATTTGCCATTTTGGTTCTTGGGAGCCTTCAGCAACTCTTGGCAATTTATCGCTTGCGGTCTGAATGTACAGTAAGGCTTCGGCTTGTATTTGCTATTTAGAGCTAGTTCCACGGTGTCAGCACCGGTAGCTTGAACTGCTAGCGTCTTGCTACTTTCCTCAGTCATCTCATGACTGGCAGGCCATCTCTGTACAGAAAAGGGCTGGATTGGGTAGAGGGCAAGCACAGCTGTTGTCTGTCAAGTCGCCTCTGCAAATGATTAACCTAGAAATCTAGACGCCCCTAGCTAACCTAGTGTTAGCTGACTAATAACTTGTAGTAATTATTGTCATTGCCTGATCTAATATGAAGTTCATCTGCAACAAAAACGAACAGTAACAACTTATTCCATTAGGCTTGAAATGATGACAACCAGTTGGGGAATATCAGGGATACATCTAAAAACTCTCTATAACTCCATAAAACGATAGCGACTCAGTTTATTAGTACCATTCCACATATTTTGAATTTGCTTCAGCTTAACAAAAATACGGAGATCTCTGTAACTCTCTTTCGTCACTTGTCCTTTACCCCTCAGGCCGATTTGATTGGTCTGATACAAGTTAGATCGTCCCGCCTTATTCTCTGCCGAGCCTGGCTAGACTCCTGTAGTGGCCAAATGAATTTGCTGCCGCTAGGAGGGTCTAGATTTCTAGGCTACTGTCTTTCCATTGTCCTGTTGTTTTGCGGATTGCAAATTTATCTTCTCTTGATTCGGCAGGAGTGATTATCCCCACTCCTTCACCAGCTGCATGCACTGCTGGGGCATAGACGAATGAATGCTGCCGCTCAATGGCATCTGGCCCAGCTATGTTGAAGAGAATGTAAGCCCTGATCCTTGTTGGCTTGTCAGCGTGTGCTGCAGCTATAGAAATATCATACTCATACTGCTATGTTCTTATTCGGAAGGTTTGGGTCTCCGAAAACAGTCCACCATGACATAAAAAAACACGACTTGAAGAGAACCTATGCAGGATCCGGTGGCGTCATCCAGTAAGCTAACAACCAAACAAAGCAGTTATTAAGCGTTTCTGCCAATAATCCTCCATTTAGAATTGCATAGTCAATGGTGATTGCCGCTAACAAAATGTATCGACAGTTGAATGCGCTGAGAAGTCACAAATCGCGTTGTAATTCAAACAGTAAACTCTGGCTAAGTCACGTGACCTAGCTTGCTTGCTAACCAAAACTTATGATAGCCGGGACGCGCTCCCTGATCTTGCATAGGCGGTATCTGCCTCTAGGAGGGTCGGACAATCTCGTGAAGGGGCTCGTTTTACTCCGGAACATGTCATTTATCAAGTCTAGTGAGTTCTAGGCATTTTACATAAAGGTGTAATGAATAGGAAACGTCGAAATTTTACCTAAATGTTGCATGTGGTGGCTTTAATCGTTATCTAAAACTAAATTCCGCTTGCACAGTTCAGACCGGGGACAGATGCACCATAAAACCAATGTTTAACAACGTATAGGCAGCTCTTTGAAGAAGTCCTAAACTTTATTTTCAGTTCATACACCGGGGGAAAACATCTAATTACTTCCCAAATCACTTCACGAATCACAAATGGTTGTCAGCAGTTTTCACCAAAAACATTTTTTTTCACCGGCAATATTCCGAGTTTTCGGTCTTCATGCAGTTTGTGTGGTTATGTTTGCCATTTCCAGTTAACTAACCATCTTCAAGGGCTTAGATGCATTTGGGATTTGTCTGATACAATACCTAGTTGTCTGGCTGTGATTCTTCATTTACTTGTAGTTGTTTGATAAAATATATCAAAATACACATCAAAGCAAGAAAATTAGAAATTGCCCTTGTTTAGCCTAACTACCTACATTAGACTATGATATATAGCCTATTTCTCCAATGACTGTAACGTTATTTCTCCCTTGACGGTAAAATGTCCAACATTACTTTGCCTTTTACGAATCACATAAGATTTGATATAAATCTCTTTCAAGCTGCCCATCAAAGGTTTGATACAAACAAGCTCCCTAGCAAAGTAGCCTACCTGCTGTTGATGAGTTTGACATGCTAACGGCAGAGACACTTATATAGGAGGAGAAAAATCACTTCAGAAGTCCTCCCATCGAAATGCATTACGGGCGTTCGTAACACAAAGATGGCGGAGCAGAGAAACTGGAAGTCCTGCCTTACGGTGAAACTGGCCAATCGCATTGCTGAACGCTGTATGACTGACGGTTAGCTTTTTTGTTTACTACTTCCAGCCATGCCGCTATTGTTTGCTTTCCAGCAAAGCTCTGGCACATTCCTGGATGAAATGATTTAGAATAAACTGACCAAACTTTCTGAATTGATCATATCATATCCATATCCATTCCTGCCACCTGCCTTGGTAGTATGATGACTTAAGATGGCCTCCCTCATGTCAATGACTATGTAATTTCCACGAGTGTGGCTTGGGTTTCCTGAATTTCAGGAAGATGCCAATGCCTGAGGAGCTGAGAGACATCCCTGTTCCAGGAAGTATATTCCGGCACCAATGACTCCAGGACCAGCGTTGCCATACTTGCAACACACATCTGTGCTTTTGCACCAATTTGCCTTCTTTCAGCATCCCTAGTTGACCCGGAGAGCATTTGGCACAAGTCGGTCAGTGATTGGGCATTAGGCACGGGGTGCTCTGTATTGCCGCCTGCAATCCTGCTGCCAGCCTTTTGGAAGTGCCTGACAATGTTGCCTGTTACTCCTGCTTGGTCTCTGAGGACCTCCCCACTGCTGCCACCTGCTGCCTGTACCAACAGCAGAGGGCGGTAGAGAGCAGCAGACTGCCTCTGGGCAAAGAACCAGGGCAGGTGTTACAATGTCCATAGCAAAGGTGGACACACACCGAATCAGCCTCTCCATGACCCAATGTTGTTCCTCCACAGAAATCTAGGGAATCATAAATATCACAGATCCTTCAGACTGAATTCATCACAGATTCAGTAGCAGAAAGGGAATCCATTGTTGTAAAACACATAAAGATGACTCACTCAGTAGAATACCGCATAGTGAAACGTGGGACATGAATCGTACTTATGTCTACATCTACCATTTCCTCCAAACATTGATTCACTAACTCCTGAGGGGGAAAAGAACTCATCAACCCCTGGGGTTGACAGTGTTATTACAAGGTAGTGTGAACTTTATCACTCAGCAGTAGGCTACTAGTTGCGCCCTAAGTGCCAGTTAGTGCAGTCTGATCATCCCTGAAGAAAGGAGGAAGATTCGAGACCCTCCGAAGAAGAGCTAATGGCTTTCAAAAACTCTATCTAATTTGAAAAAGCACGTTGAGGTAAGCCAAAAGTTCCTTATCAGTCGGTAACAGACAAAATATAGTAACGTAGTGATGTAGGCTACTATTTGTAAATTTGCAATGTTTGCTATGCTAGGTACATGCCAAGACATGCCTGGTTTGCTATGCTAACATAGGCTACTAGTGATTCTACGCTTCAAGTTCATTCGGTGGGCTGTGAGATTTGAAATGTTATC
>JAODXP020010307.1:10000-12500 GCA_027497455.2 Sardinella longiceps | reverse complement strand
CCCAGTCAGCGTTAAAAATACTCAACTGCAACTCTATACACACTTTTCACACTTCCCATGCCAAGTGTGTATAGAGTTGCAGTTAAGTATAACTCCTGTGAGAGTTAAAACGAAAGTCTTCACTTCCACTTTACCCAATGAGTGTTAAGAAGCAGGCCTCTTCACCTCTTCCAGTGTTCGACAATCTCAGTGTTAAAAAACAACACTCTTCAGTCTTCACCTCTCCGGTTTTGTTCAGTTTAAATGTTAAACAGCAGCACCCTGTACGTCCCCAGCCACCCTCAATCATAGATTTTACAAGACTGGAAAGTGGTACAATAGAGTGTTGCTTTTTGATGAAGTGTTAAACAGCTGCTTTGTTATTAACACTAAGTGTTAAACAGGAGCACTCACTCTCCACCTCTCCAGTCTTGCTCAATTTAAGTGTTAAACAGCAGCAGCAGTAATAGTGGTGGTGGTAGTGGTTTCATGAGCCGTGAGTCTAGAGCCCCAGTCTTATAATTACAGCTTGCAGAAGTAAAATAAAATAAAAAATAAAAAAATAAAAAAATCCTCCAAGCAATTAACACTGGGGTCTGAAGGTCCTGCCTCTGCCTGCATTAGCTCCCAGCCCCCGTGGCTCCCCGTCTGGCTCTCTGTCGGACCGTCCGCCTGTCCGTCCGGCTGTTTGTCACACACACACACACACACACACACACACACACACACACACACCCGACCACACACTCTCTCTCTCCTTCCAATGCTCTGTTGGAGCATCCGTCCGTCTGTCTGCCTCATACACACACACACACACACGCTCCCTACTGGGCTCTGAGATGCAGTTAAGGATGCTAACGATGCGGTCGCTAGAGCTGTGTGCAGCTTACTGTCATGGCTGCCATGCTTGAACAGAGAGAGGAGAATAGAGGAGATGCAGACTCAGACGCGTCTGACACACACACACACACACACACCGAGACACACACACACACACACACACACACACAGACACACAGACACACAGACAGGCTCGACACTGTGGACACTTGTCTGGGCCTTCACCACTGTAAAGGAGCGGCCATTTCTGGCTTTGGGCACTGAGGATGGACCGTCTTTGTGGACATGAGCGCAGAGAGGAGAATGGAGGAGCTGCAGACACAGACCCAGACATGTCTGAGACACACACATACACACACACACAAACAAACACACACACACACGCACACACACACACACACACACACACACACACACACACTTCTGGCTTCTGGTACTGGGGATGGAGCGTCTTTGTGGACATGGAAACTCACCACTGTCTGGATGGAGATTATTGTGTGGACTGAGCTGCCATGTCTGAACCCTGGGGGAAGAATGGAGAGGGCAGGGGGCAGGCAGGCAGACAGACACACACAGAGACACAGAGACACACACACACACACACACACACACACACACACACACACACACACACACACACACACACACACACAGACAGACAGACAGACAGACAGACAGACACACACACACACACGCACACACACGCACACACAGAGAAACAAACACACACACAGACACATACAAACACACGAACACACACAGAGACACACACACACGTACAAACTTAGGGTATTAGACCAGTGGTTGTCCTCAGTCCACCCTTCTGTCAGAGGGACACTGAGTCCATGGTAGTAGGTGCTCATCAGAGAAAAAGAGAAGACTACACACACACACACACACACACACACACACACACACACACACACACACACACACACACAGAGACAGACAGACAGACAGACAGACACACACACACGGCAGAGACTGGGAGGAATAATCCACAGCAGGGCCCCACACACACACACACACACAGTATGATGGACTCAGAATTTTTAGGTACTGTAGATGAAGTAATAGATCATGAATCCCATAGGAAATTCTGAGCCTAGGGTTACCATTAGAGCAGTGATTCTGTTAGTGGACACCACACACACACACACACACACACACACACACACACACACACACACACACACACACACACACACACACACACACACACACACACACACACACACACACACACACACACTTGTTCCTCAGACAAGCAGAGAGCTACAGCTGGCAGATGGGTATGGCACTGCATGAGCCTACACTAAACTACACTATAATACATCACACTACACTGCACTGTGCTGTACTTCACTGCACTACTTTAACTGGCCTTGAGCTTATCTAATACAGCCAAACAACATAAATAATTCGCCAACACATTCATATAAGTGGTATTTTATTCTACTTGGCCGTTTTGACTAATGCATATGATCTGTGTGTGATGTGCATTGTTAGGATGTACTATATGTGCATTTGCTGTGTTCATCTGTGGTGTGGGGTTTGTCTTGCAGTGATTATGACGGGGGTCTAGTTTAGATGATGACCTTTATTATACACAAGCCCCAGAGATTAAGACCTTGTACTCATGTTCTGAATACACACAGGACCTGCACCATTCCTCAGTGTC
>JAODXP020010306.1:0-17237 GCA_027497455.2 Sardinella longiceps | reverse complement strand
ATGTACTTCGTTCAGTTACGTATTGCTAAGGTTAAGAGCCTCTCATTGTCCGTTCTCTACAGCACCTGTGTTAAACTAGTTATAATAGTTGACTGTGAAGAGGCATTAAAACCCTTGCATTTCTGTCATTTTCTTAAAGATTCTTGAATTGAGAAAATGTATTAAGAGTTTTAGTCTTAAAATAAGGAAAAATCTTGTTACTTTCTTGAGATCATTTGTAAATTTTCAAATCCATCTTAGCTGGAAAATCTTATTTAGAAAAAGTTAGATCCATTTTCTCAAAATAAGACAATATCTCTTAAGTAAAAAATGTTTGACAAGATTTTATTTCTATCTAGACTTAAAATAAGAAAAAAATAAGGAAAAAAAATCTTATTGCTTTCTTGAGATCATTTGTCAATTTTCACTATAGCTTATTACTGGTTAAATTCATCTTGATATTAGCTGGAAAATCTTAATAAGAAAAAGTTAGATACATTTTCTCAAAATAAGAAAATATTTTGCTTGATATAAATTGCTTGACAAGATTTTATTTCTATTTTTACTTAAAATAAGACTTATTTTCAAGAAACAAGACTTTTTTACTTGCTTAGAAATCACTTTTTGCAGTGCAGGCTTGTCTCACTTTTTCTGTAACACAATTCACGGTCCAATGTTCCTTTCAGATACCTCATCACATGTTTAGCTGTAACCCAATGTTGTTCATTTGGCTCAGACAAGTGTTGTGACAATTTACTCACAATCCAACTTAAATCAGGGCCCATATTCTCAAAGAATCTTAAGGCTAAAAGTAGCTCCTAACAGCCAAATTTAGAAGAAACTCCTAAAAAAAATGGGCGTGCCAGTCGTAACCTTAGGACTCCTAACTTTTTGGGATAAGAGTAATTCACAAAACAATTTAGCGCTAAAAGTAGCACCTAAGTCTGGGACAGCTTAGGGGTACTCAAGAGGACTTCTAAGTCACTAAGACCAACTCCTAACACATCGCGATTGCATGTATTACGTCCTTAATCTGTACGTTAAGTATCATTTATTTCAGCATCCATCATTAAGGAATGAATATGCAGCTACAAGGAATGCAAACACGCCACCAAAACACATGTTAAAATACATGCAATTTTTACGGTCCAGTTTAATTTGTGTACTTCTACTCTTTCTACATGTGCTCTCAAACATGCAGTAAAATCGGTGCAACATTACTTTATCATTTAACCGTGAGTCTCGTTACCGTTTCAATTGAGGCTTGGGATCTCCGTTGAGATCTCTCACTCTCCTGCTCCCGCAGCATGCAGCACAGATGACGCCCACCTGTCACTCATTAGCCAATCACCGTTGTAAATGCAAGCAAGCTCGTGCATGAGAGCTGACGTGAACCATAGCAAGTCTCAGGTCTCAGAGGCATTGTGAATTACTTTTAAGAAATAACTCCTACATAAAAACCTTTAGTGCAGTTTAGGAGTACTCCTAAAGTTAAGATAAGATTCTTTGAGAATACGGCCCCTGATCATTAGACTGAGTATCCGTGACATACTCTGAGAGATACTGTGGAGCTCTCCTATCTCTTCTAGGGTAACGTGTCTCACTCTTTTCAACTTGGATCCTTCAGCTGCGCTGTCTCTTGGTGACGTGTCTGCCTGGGTTTCTTTTTCTGCTACACTCTTTGTAACAAATCTCACCAAACGATGTTTGAGAACTTTTCGTGTGTCGGGATAGTAGACTAGATATGAGGGGCTATTCTTGTCATAACCTACAAACACTCCCTTTTCACATCTCGAGTCTAACTTCTTCTTGTCATGCTTAAACGCATAGCATACAGATCCAAACAGTGTCATCCTAGACAAATTTGGCCTGTAAGCTAGTAATATGGTGTTTGCTTCATCCTATTGTTGAAGCACCTGATGCGTATTATTGCAGCAGTCATCACGCCATATGTCTAGAGCTCTTTGGGTAAGTTACTCTCAATCAACATGCATCTTGCCATATCAAAAAGTGTACGCCAATTTCGCTCTGCTGTGCCATTTTGGTGTGGCGAGCACGGGCAGAGGGTCTCGTGTCTAATGCTATTTTTTGACAACAAAGACTGGAATTCCTGTCCTGTAAATTCAGTGCCATTATCCGACCTAATGTACTTCACTTTCCCATATGGGGATACATCAGCAAGAAATCGCTCTGTGGCCTTTGAGGTGTCACTCTTAACTTTCAGGAAGTACACACTGTGCTTGAATAGTCCTCCAACTGACAGGTGCTTGCCCTCTTGGTAGTTTGCTTCCATACCCATCACTTTCCAGCTGAAGGACAAGATTCCCTACATGACAATAAAAACATATTGTAATGTACATACTCCTATTCATTTTGCTCATTAAAAAAGCAAGTCAGAACTGGATATCAACGCCCAAACTCCTACATTTAACACATCTGATATGACATTGAAATGAAAAGCCTAGGCTATTAGGCACAAGATTGGAGATGCATGGTGAATATTAATTTCAGCACATATTGCCAGTTTACAAAGTACAAACAAGTACAAAATATGTGCGGGTGTGGGTGAGTTAAAACTGAAAACAGCAGTCTAACACAAGCTAAAACTAAAAACAGAAAGCCACCACCATAGGCTAACTTGGCAGGTTTCTCACTTTATTGTTCAAACATAGTGGCTTTACCTTACAATACCCTACAGCCCTGCAACTAACTTTAGATCGAAGTAAACTAATTGCAACATTAGCGTGTTAACATCGACTTAATGGTAGTTTTATTGCGTACCTAAAGATAGTTTTGCTAACGTCAGCTAACGTTAGCTATCTCTGATCAGAAAGCAGCAAGGTTCGTTCAAGACAAATGCAAACATCATCGATAGGCTAAAAGTACCAGAACACTTACAAAACGGCAAGGACATAGCTGTGTAAATTTGCAAAAATTGTCAAACAGTCAGAATGTTATATTAAATAGCTACTTACGTTCACAAAACCGATGACTTGACGTTGGCAAGGAGTGTTAGGAAGATAAGTTTTCCAGCTGATTCGAACAGCGAAATCTGATAGGTTTGCGAATGCTCACATGTCAAAATGCTGTTGTGCTATTGGCTACACAACCGTTGCATTTCCTGTACCACACGGGGTGAATAAAACAATTATTTTAAGGTTCGGCAACAGAAGTGTGAGTGGCAACAAGTGGAATATTGCTTAAAATGAATCAACCATACTACATAAAATATTCTGAGTTCTCCCCGCTGACTTATAAAAAACAAGCAGATACGAAGCCTCGGCCCACCGCCTACATGTCTCATTGATTGATCACACTGCAAAAAATGCCCCTCTAGGAATAAGATGGAAATTCTTAAATTCCTGTATTGTCTTGTATTGAGCATAAAAATCTGCCAATGGGGTAAGCAAAATTTTCTAGGTAAGAATTCTTAAAATTTGCAAAAATAGAATTCTTAAAATTAGCAAAATAGTCTAGACTTATTTCAAGCAACATTTCTTGAAACAAGAAAAAAATACTAAGATTAATTTTCTTATTTTTGAGATCTAAAGTCTATAAACTAGCCATATTTTCTTAAAACTAGTCAACAAAAAATGCTGAAAACAAGAAAAATTTGCTTGAATATCAGACATTTATGCTACACTCAAGCAAGGCCAAATGGTCTCCCATCCAGCTCTGAATCCCTCACCATGCTGCTTAGCTTTTTTATGAAATTGCTTTGCTTACCTTGGTTTGCCACTGTGAACTTGTTTAATCACAGTGATCAAATACCAGTTTTGTCTAGTAACTATTTTGATGTAATTCTACCACAAATTGTTTCCAAAGTGAAACGAAGTAGCCTATCAATAAGTTTCAGATCAACATGGTATAGCGCCACCAATGGGTCAAATTTGGAGTTGCATCTATGAAAGTGCCCGCAATTTTTTCAAAGATCTTTTCCCAAAATACAGGATTACACAAATGAGTGATTATGTCTCAATTAAGGCACCATAAGTATTCTTATCTTTAGCATTATTCACCCTATATGTATTTGTGTATTTAGTAGTTTAGTCTAGTAGTATGCAAGCACCATAACTACTGTATACCAGGAACAGCCTATCAACCACCAGTGTACACCATGACAACCTACTAATCAATATGATTTCAATAACAACCAGCATAGCAATCACCATTACTACAGCAAAGACCAACCAACTACCTCAAGTACCCTAACAACATCTTATAGGCTATCTCCATATGACAGCAACCTATCAACAGGCATAGACCAGGATTAAGAGAGTAGGCTATACACCATGAATACCATGGTGAATAGGCCACTGACTAAATGTATGTGCATAATTTAGGACATGGTAGGCTATGACAGCAGAGATCCCAAATTCAACACAAGTACAGTAACTGAGCTGGTGTCATTGTGTCATATAGGCCATCTGATGGGCAAACTGTAGCTGATATATCATTTTGGATCTTGATTGTGGTGTTAAACTAGTTATAATAGTTTTAAGACTGTGAAGAGGGATTAAAACCTTGCATTTCTGTCATTTTCTTTAAGATTCTTGAATTGAGAAAATGTATTAAGTCTTAAAATAAGGAAAAAAATCGTGTTACTTTCTTGAGATCATTTGTACATTTTCAAATCCATCTTGATATTAGCTGGAAAATCTTATTAAGAAAAAGTTAGATCCATTTTCTCAAAATAAGACAATATTTCTTAAGTAAAAAATGCTTGACAAGATTTTATTTCTATCTAGACTTAAAATAAGGAAAAAAATCTTATTGCTTTCTTGAGATCATTTGTCAATTTTCACTATAGCTTATTACTGGTTAAATTCATCTTGAAATTAGCTGGAAAATCTTAGTAAGAAAAAGTTAGATCAATTTTCTCAAAATAAGAAAATATTTTGCTTGATATAAATTGCTTGACAAGATTTTATTTCTATTTATTTTCAAGAAACAAGACTTTTTTTACTTGCTTAGAAATCACTTTTTGCAGTGCATTGATTAATTCTGGCTGTAGTGATACAGTCAAAAGATAAAACAAAGGGATATCTGGGGGAAATAAAGGGGGTTCAAAGAGGGCAAGTGGAGGAAATGGATTAGAAAATGGGCCCTAATGAATACTTACTAATAGTAAGAAATAAATTCATGTAGCCTATTTATTGGAAAAGTCTGGTGTCAATGAATACATCGTAGACCTATCCAAGGTCACCAAATGCTGACTGTTGGCCTAAGAACCAGAAAATCAGATGTAACATAGGCAAACAAAGAGTCATCAGCTGACCTCAACTGAATGTGTCACATACAGAAATGCAGTCAATTCATTGTGCCCCATTCAGTGTTAGCTCAGGTTCAGCATTGTAGTTACCTCCGCCAAGGAGGTTATGTTTTTCGCCGGCGTGTGTGTGTCTGTGTGTCTGTCTGTGTACAAGATAACTCAAAAAGTGCAGCACGGATTTGGATGAAATTTTCGGACAACGTGTATATTGGGACAAGCAAGAGCTGTTTTAATTTTGGTGGTGATCGGTGATCCAGAACACGATCTGGAATTTATATTGTGTCTGTGACACATTGCCTTGGCGGAGGTCTGCGCTCTCTGAACGCTTAGTTGCATCTTACTTTTGTATTTAACCTAGGGTTACAACAGCACTATGTGATCTTAAACTACATGGCTATGGACTGATGCACACTGGATGTTTTGTTCACAACATGGAACAGAAGTCATGATTAAAGACATATTGCTGCTATTATGATATTTGCATAATTATCCCGACTGCATGTGTAAACCTGCTCACTGTGCGGAAGCATGCCACTCAGACACATTTTAATTTGTTCAGTCCTGAAAAAAATTAGAGGGAATATTGGCGTTGCATATTCTGGGGGGTATTTCACAAAACCAAGATAGGGGATTTAGGCAGGCTTACTGGGTTATCCTGGATGAACATATCCTTGACTTGGTTTCACAGAGGAGATCACATATAAGTTACCATGGGAATTTATGCTTGGAAGCTAGCCTGCTCCTGACCAGGCTAAGTGCCAGGCTTAGTTTATTCTGATGATAATTCTGGTATCTCATTGGTTCACTCAGTTGTCACTCCAAACAGACCCTCACGTGTTAGAAGGATTCAATAGTCTGTAAACTTTTCACCATTGTATTAACTCGAAAAGCTGTCAGAAAATCACCATTTTGCAAAATGGCAGTTCGTTTTACAAGTATTTTATTTTACAAAAATGATTTATCATGTTAACCATTGTTTTCTTATTGTTAATATTCATATGATAAGAAGAAAGCTACCAAAGTAGAAATGTGGGACATATTGGCTAAAATATCTGCCATAGATTCGTTGAGAAAGACGATGTAACGTTTTACTGTTTCAGTGGCGTGCTTTTAAAAGAAACAAACTACTTCGCATTGCAAGATGAGGACGCAATCACAGGTGGGAGCATACGTATTTGTGCAGTGAGCTGTCTGCCACGCCTTCTCTCTTAAGTTTGCAGATGTTATTGAATTTCCCGTCTTTAATATAAATAGTTTTGTTTCCTTGTAAGCGTCAGGCAATTACACTTGATTTCTTCACGCAAACTATTATATTACATGCGTTTCAAATTCACACCGCGAGTGAGTTTGTTGAAAAACGAGCAGGCGCGTGCATGCAGAATTACTTAAACCCGGCTTGACCTAGACACCTCAACTCATCCGTGCTTGACGTTCATGAAACGTTTTGAGCTTGTTTACCTACAAGAGGCTTGGTCAAGCCCCGTCTTCGTCACTTATCTTGGATCTACTTACTCTGGTTTTGTGAAATACGCCCCTGGTTGACTTCTAGATCTTAAACAGCGGTGGCGGTGAAGTGGGGGATGGGGGGCCTCAAATGAAATTCTGCTTAGGGCCCCATTTTGGCATGGGCCGGCCCTGAAAAGGCTCCTTGGACTGTAAGCATTTTGCATTAGTTCCACTTTGTAAAATTTTCTATAGGCTATAAAGGTTTAAAAGGTACCCTTTCTGTTTTTAGGTTAGTAGTGAACAATGAAAGGCTCTATATTAAGTCACATGTTTACTGTATAATTTCCCATCAAAAGAGTTGTAGTCTAGTACCTGGGGCGATGGTGTCACAGTTGATAGAGGCGCCGTTCGGCAACCGGAGGGTTGCAGGTTCGAGCCCCACTCCGCCTGAACCCATCAGGGTGTCCTTGAGCAAGATACCTAACCCCAAATTGCTCCCGGTGAGCAGATCGGTGCCTTGCATGGTTGCCTCTGCCACCGGTGTGTGAATGGGTGAATGTGAGGTATACATTGTAAAGCGCTTTGAGTGCTTGTAGGAGTAGAAAAGCGCTATATAAATACAGTCCATTTACCATTTAGAAGAAGATGGAGGAGACCGATAAAGTCTGTTGTGTTTAACTTCTGAATATTGGGATTTGGATGTGTCCTTTGAGTGCTAGTTCTTGACATTACTACATTCGCACTTCAAGGTAAAGAGAAGTTTCCTCACACCCAGTCTCCTTGTCATTGTGTTTTGACTGACACACCGAGTCTTTACACGCACATTTAATTTTCGGAGATACAGTCCTAACCCCTCCATTCACTGTCTTAAAAAAAGAATGAGAAAATTTGATCATAACACAACAGACCGAATAACAAACCGATTACTAATGCTGACTGAATGGGGAATAATGAAATATTAAGGATATTAATCAGTCATAATGTAGAGGTTTGTCTTGTGTTCCCCATTCCAGCCTGTTTCCTCCCTCTTGTTTACCTCCTGGTCCTTTGTTCCATGTGGTTCTTTGGTTCCTTGTCCTTTTCTCCGCCCCTCACCCGTGTCTAGTTCCCTTATTATTAGTCCCAGGTGTGTCTTGTTCCCTCATCCTCCTCCTGTGTACTTGAACCCCTATGCTTGCTCAGTCCTTGTTGATCTTTGTTCATGTTAAGTCATGCTGTTCATGTTTGTACATTTGTTTATTAAAGTCAACCTTATCATTTATACGTTGCCTCACATTTGGATCCAGACCACTCCACAATCGTTACTCATAATGATCAAGTTCATGCTAGGCAGTACATTTGTTTGTAGTCTGATATTGTCCTTTTTGTGATGTCATATGTCTTTTAATTACAGTGCTAAAGGAGGTTAATTTACATTAGTTTTTTGTTTCCTCTTCATCTTAGTGTATCAACAGATTGGAAATGGATGTACTGAAGATTCCAGGCTTCTATTACCTGACCAACTTTGAACAAAAGGGAGATCTGCCGAGGCCAAAGACCTTTATACACAATACTTTACAAAATGTTGCAGTCAACCTCCCATACTTTAGTGTATCCCAACAAATCAACCCGAAAGAGCTCTATGACCTACTAAAGACACACAGGAGCTTAAAAAAATGTGATCTCATGTGCTTATTCAATTTCAGCCAGAAAGACGAGAAAAACACTCAGACAAAGAGTGGGAGGTTAATAGTCTATTGCAGATCAGGAAACAGTACCATAGAGATACTTCAGTCAGAGAAAATCAATTCAGAGAATGGCAATTATGAACTAATGGTTTCTCCTTCAAGGAGAAATGGCACCCAGTAGGGCATCCTCCAGTGATCTTCATCTTGGTGTACATGGCAAACTTAGAAAGAAACAAAGAACAAACAAAAGAAGCAATCAACAGATGCTACAAACGTTGGCAAGATTGGTCCAACAGCGGCCCAATTTTCCTACTGGGTAATGTCGACTTGAAAGAGATAGAAAATCTGCCCTTGGTGTCATATGTGCAATTTCAAAACAATTTACAGTGCTATGGCAATGTTCCTGAAGCCTACATGAGTAAACGCAATCCGGATGATTTCATTGTCATCATACCAAATGAAAACTTGTGCACACAACCCACAGTCCTTCCAGAGGGTAAGTTATATTCATTCACTATCTGGGTTTCCATCCAACTTATTTGCATTTCATATTCACATTAAGAAATATTTGACTCAAATATACTCACATTTGCTTGCATTTCAATCAACTGTCTAAAGCAAATAAAAATGGAACATTGCGCAAATCAAGTGACATTTTCTAACTCTTGGATTATATGTAACATAACATTCCATGAACAGAAATGCTGTAATTGCAAATATACGCAAGTTCAACTGTTTCCATCCAACTTGAATCACATTATGCTTTAGGCATAATAATATGTCAATTTGTAGGTGTTTCCATCTGAAGATCTTTTTTTTTTCATAAATTAAAAGCACATTACAAGTTGGATGGATACGCACCTCTCACAGCAGAAATAAACTCAAGTGACTTATAACCCATTTCAGTAGCACTTTATAATAATTCTTCCTTATTAAGCATTTATTATTATTACTATCATAGCCCATCTTCCAGTCAATCACAGAACTTGCACCACAACGCTTATATGGGTTTAATTATTTAAGTTGTAGACCTACATTTAACCACAAAGTTAATGTTATAACTAGGTTTATTTTGCATCATAGCAACCCAAGGAAATCTGCATTGTTGTTTTTATTCAATAATTTTTTAATTAGTCCAACACAGTTTTAGCCTGACATAGCCCGCCCAGAATACTGCTGTTCAGCCGTATTCATGGTCTGGGGATGGTCTTCTGGGGCGGGTTTGGTATTGTAGTAATTTTATCAGTACTGTAAAAATTTAAATGAGCCCTTTGTGAGGCTCTGAGGTGTATGCACTTTCACAGAAAACACTTCACACAGAAGTAAAGTAGATGCATATCATTTAGTCTGAATCATAATAACAATTGTTTTCATTTTCAGGGTGGAGAATGAAGAAGAAGTGGAGCAAGAGTTGGCTATGGCGGATTTGTCTCTGTCTGACCGGTGAGCAGTGTTCAAATTATGAGGGAGCCAGACTCTCTCTCAAACTTTGAAAATTATATTTTTATCATAAAATAGAGCTTATTTCCCATGCCTGTGTTACCAAATTCCTTTTGGCGGCCGTACCTTTTCATTTCAACATGTCAGATTTTCTTAAAATGTAATAAGGAGCATATGCTACTACATGAATGCAATGCATACAGCTTCACCATGCTTGACATTGGTTATTCATCCTCTTACCTGGAGTTGCATGAGGGTTAAAAGCTTTGGTAACACTTAATTTTAAGGTTCATATTTAGTCACTAATACATACCTAATTAATGCCTGTATTAGTGACTTGTAAGGCATGTGTTATAGGCAACATTAATCATTTATTAGGCATGTGTTCAAAATTTCTTGTTCATGGCAAATTAGGCCTTTATTCTTGATATAATCTTAATAATGCCCTAATAAGCCGTGATTTCTACTTACTAAGTAGTAGTACCTACTAGTAACACTTGTAGAATAAGAAAGTCATTGCTTCACTGCCCTCGTTGCTGTGTCAACAGCACTTAACGTGTTCCTCCTCTATTCTGGATTCATTCAGACAGTGTATACTGTCTGAATATATACACATTATATTTTGGTAGGTCCTACTACTTAGTAAGTAGCGCACGCAATGCTTCCTCATTTTGCGATGTATTTATCAAGGCTCAAACAGACAGCAAACAGCGCTTACCCCGCCCTCTTGTGCAAAGGCGTGCCTCTCGCGCCCGCATGTGATCTCTATCCTGGATCCTGCGTGGAACTGCGGGCGCAACAGAAGTTTTGCGACGAAGAATTCGTTTAGCAATGGAGTTATTAGTTTATGAGGTAACTGACAATTCAGTCCTCACCACCCGAAACCACCAAGTCCTCACCACCCGAAAAAAGCAGTAGGCCTATGATATTTTGTCTGACATTACAAGAAATAACTGGCAGATACTTAAATTAATGTGTTAGACTGGAATTGATTAAAAATAACAACGGGGAAAATAAATTCAAAGCAGACTGGAACATAGCTTCTTTATTATTATTATTTTAGCGATTTTCTAGTTTAACATGTGTTGGAATGTGAACGTCATCAGTAATTGAATAATGCGTGTGGCATTGCTGTTTAATTTGTATCATCAGAGCTTCTTAGCTTAATTATTAGAAAAGAGTAATTCTCGAGGCAAACATGTATCAGCTCCCAAACCTGTACCTGTCTTCATCTTGTCCGGATCAATGCTGTCATTAAACAAAGTAAATTTTAACACAAAAGGATTTGGCTTGGTTTACACCTGCTTTGAGGAGACGGTATTTGCCTCACACAAAATACAGGCGCTCTCTTACGGGCAGTCTTAGTAAATACCGCGGAATACGTAATTAGATGCAGTTGCGCATAGGCCTGGCCTACCATCCCTCCCCTCCCTCAAGCACAACTTGCGATTTCAGACGCAGCTTTGCGTTTTCAGGCACTGCGTCCTGTTTGTAAATAAGACTGCGTTGGCCAACACAGTCTGGAAATACCGCCCGAAAAGGGATAGCGCCATCGCAAAACGGATGAGAAATCTACCCCTATGTTTTTTTTTTCTCAACTGCAATAGCTGCAAACACACTTGCACTTCAAAATCTATATAATGTATAGTTGGAATTTAAGTAATGAGTGCATTCACTATCATAGCCCATCAACCACAGAACGTGCACCACAACGCTTCTAGGGTTTAATTATTTAAGTTGTAGACCTACATCTAACCACAAAGCTAATGTTATAACTAGGGGGTATTCCTGCAAAGTCGCTAATGATATCGGCGCTTATGTGATTAAGCCTCGTTTGAAGTAGCGTCAACTCAGAGATGAGGCTGAAGCCATTCCATCAACGCAAGTTAGCTGCTCCTGCCTCTCGTTAACTTAAATAAGGCTGCGTGCACGAGCTCAACACTAGACCTAAATAGGTGATTTAGGAATACCTGATGAACTGTCGTAAAATTAAGGCAGAACTAAAAGAATTTTAAGAAAGAAACTTCGATATGCATACGTCACTGTTGAATTTTGTGTGAAATAACTCAATATCACATGTTTATAGTAGTAGGCCTACTGGCAATGCAGAAATTTGAAAAGGTGATTGAAAATATATTTTGAATCATAATGTTTGACCATTGCTTGTTGGAACAAATTGCCAGTCTCATGTTGTTCTGTCACAGCAGACTTGCACCTGCAACTGAAATCAATCAATCATTCAATTAAGACACAGCCTACAACTCGACACCACGTGATGGGCTGGCATGTGTCACGTCTCTGATTATGCATGCATTTGTTTTTAATTCGTAACTAAAATTATTCCTAATAGATACTTCGAAATATCAATAGTAATTTAGTAAAAAGGGGAATTCATGCATGATCACAGTGTTTGCAAAACCTATCAACCTTTATTTGGTGGGAAGATTATTAAGCAGGTGTATGGAACCTTTTTGGGTGACTTGTGTTTCTGACTGATTGCATTTTCTGAGACACCGCTTTATTAAGCCTTGCAGTTAACCTGCCACGGAGCTGGTTAGTTTGGGAGCATATGTTACCCCAGCAACTCAGCTGCGCTTACTGTTAGAGAGAGTAAATGGAACTGAACTCACACTAAAACTAGTGCCGCTTGCCGAAATTAGCGCGGCTTAGCGAATAGCTCCGTTGATGGAATACCCCCTAGGTTTATTTTGCATCATAGCAACCCAAGGAAATCGGCATTGTTCCTTATCAAGATGAGCCCAATTTGTTGTTGATGCTCTGCAATAACTTTTTATTCAATAATTTTTTTATTAGTCCAACACAGTTTTAGCCTGACATAGCCCGCCCAGAATACTGCTGTTCATCCGTATTCATAGTCTGGGGATGGTCTTCTGGGGCGGGTTTACATCGGTAAAGAGACAACCAGCCAATAAGCAAAGCTGATTAGACGGGCTGTCCAATCGTTTCAAACCAGAACTGAATGCTCTAAAATAAATTCATAAATAAAAGTTGCATTAGGAAATTCTTATATTCGTCGCGCCGTGGCTCAGTGGCTAGAGCGTCAGACCATCTGGGGACCCGGGTTCGATTCCGGCCCGAGGTCATTGCCCGATCCCAACCCATCTCTCTCTCCCACTTGTTTCCTGTCATCTCTACACTATCCTATCTGATTAAAGGCAGAAAGCCCAAGAAATACCTTAAAAAAATATATTACATTAGTAAGTTATTGGCTACCACTACCACATTACTGCTACTGCTACAACATTAAAGTATAGAACAAAGGCTTTTGGTAATTTTATCGGTACTGTAAAAATTCCAAGTGGATTGAGCCCTAAGGCTCATGCACTTTCACAGAAGTAGATGCTCAATTGCCTGATAGCATATCATTTAGTCTGAATCATAATAACAATTGTTTTCATTTTCAGGGTCATTTGTGAGGTGGAGAATGAAGAAGAAGTGGAGCAAGAGTTGGCTATGGCGGATTTGTCTCTGTCTGACCGGTGAGCAGTGTTCAAATTATGAGGGAGCCAGACTCTCTCTCAAACTTTTGAAAATTATATTTTCATCATAGAATAGAGCTTATTTCCCATCCCTGTGTTACCAAATTCCCTTTGACGGCCGTACCTTTATATTTGAACTTGTCAGATTTTCTTGAAATGTAATAAGGAGCATATGAAGGGTTCATTTGCAAAAGCCTCTAAATCCATTTTCCGAAATGCTCAAAAACTCTGTTGTTTTATTAATAATTTCCAGGTAATCAAAGTCAAACTACAAGTGCAAAAAATCACACCAAAACAATTCAATTGGAGTTGGAATGATAACAGAGTTTTTCAAAATTATATAGAATATTTTTGTAAATTAATTCCAAATGGCTTTTAGAGGCTTTTGCAAATGAACTCTTCATATGCTACTACATGAATGCAATGCATACAGCTTCACCATGCTTGACATTGGTTATTCATCCTCTTACCTGGAGTTGCATGTGGGTTAAAAGCTTTGGTAACACTTAATTTTAAGGTTCACATATTAGTCACTAATAAAACCTAATTAATGCCTGTATTAGTGACTTGTAAGGCATGTTATAGGCATCCCAACCTATAGAAACTCATTTCAGGGAGGTGTCGTCGAATATATATGGGCAATTCCACGAAAAAGTAAACCTCACCTTAAAACTTCAAGTCTCATCTTCATGGACATACAAATTCTTTCCGAAAACTTGCAATACAAAAAAGTATTGTCTCGTTGTAAATATTCAACTGAGCAAGTTTCGAAAGGATGTCTGTCTGTTAAATTTTTACCCTATTCAGCTATAATGTAAGTCTATGGAGGGGCTTATAATGGGCATAAGTGGGTGATAACACACACAAAGCTGCAATGCTATCAGTTATTTTTTATTGTTATATTGCTATTTCTGTCATTACAGGTTAAAATCCACCATTCACAATTGTTTTGTATTGTTTTGGAAGGTTTTTCCAGATGTCACGTCCATAACCTCACATCCGTAACGCCATTTCTCCCAATGAAAACCAACTTTTTTACATTTACATTTAAGGTCTTTCTCTGTCTTTCGTGAGGTGTCCTGTTTGGTATGAATGTAGTAATATTTACATTTCTCTAGAAATTTCACACACTTCAAAGCAAAAACTACTCTCTCAAAAGTTTGTCCATTTTTCGTCACGTCCATAACGCAAATTGAAAGGCTCGTATTCTTACAATGTAAATCATGATATGAATTTTTTGAGTTTGCCTATATTCAGCCATGGAGTTTGCATAAGAATATGAACAAAATTGTGAAATGCTGGTAGGTTTGCGGAGGTTATGTGGCATTTTGTTCATCAATAATGCATGAAAATGTCACGTCCATAACGCTGGAATTGCCCATATATATAGGCCTACAGTATTCCTATTCACTATACAGTATTCTAGTCCTCAATCTATTCTATTAAATCATAGCCTACTCTACAACATTTTACAGTCCATAACCAGCCCATGCTTCTGTTGGCATCACCCTTAGTCCATAAACTATTCAAAATGCTTTGCAACTTAAAATATTGAATGCTTAAAACTGTTAACTCTCATCAGCTGTCTTACAACAAAAACAAGGAAGGAAAATATTTTGTACATATTTCTACCAAGCAAAAACAGCATCATGCTATGCCTACAATGCATGAGCATTCTTTAGGCTCAAATGCTTTATTTATTTCCAATAGCCCTAAGAAACTTGTTTTACTGACAAAGTGATTTGACAAAAGTCTTCTGATAAGGTTTGTAATGTATCTTCATCATAAATACTACTCGGGAACTCTATCTCCGTTGCGCCTCTCTCTCACTCCCTCTCATTTGCGCTGCTCCACTTCAAAGGATTTTACCGCGGCAGCGCAAGAGGTTATTTCTCTCGACTTGCGGGAGATTCTTCATCACTCGCGGACGTCCGTGAGCCACTATTAAAATCCCGTAGACTCACGGACGTCCCGGGAGACTTGGGATGTCTGTTAATCATTTGTTAGGCATGTATTCACAAATTTCTTGTTCATGGCAAATTGGGCCTTTATTCTTGATATAATCTAATGCCCTAATAAGCCTTGATTTCTACTTACTAAGTAGTAGTACCTACTAGTAACACTTGTAGAATAAGAAAGTCATGGCTTCACTGCCCAGGTTGCTGTGTCAACAGCACTTGTAACGTGTTCTTCCTCTATTCTGGATTCATAATAATATACTGTCTGAATATATACACATTATATTTTGGTAGGTACTACTACTTAATAAGTAGAGATCAAGGTTTATTAGGGCATTATTAAGATTATATCAAGAATAAAGGCCTATTTAGCCATGAACAAGAAATTTCTGAATACACGCCTAAGAAATAACACAAGTCACTAAAACAGGCATTAATTAGGTATGTGTTAGTGGTTAATATGTGAACCTTAAAATAAAGTGTTACCAAAGCTATTTTATCTCAGTGCATGCATTTTATTTCCTTTAGCTTAGCATATTGTAGGTGCTGGAATGTAAAGTAGTGCCTATACAAAAATGTAAAGCTAAAATTGGGGTTGTCAGACCAGGAAAGTGCATGTACTGGATGAACTCCAGGGAAGAGGGTGAATAATGAATTCTCATAAAAAGGTGGAATAACAAATTAAGATGATTTGCCTGTGTGAAACCTATGGCAATGACATGCGACTTCTGTCCTCAATCACCATCAAGTTTCTCACGGTCAATCCAACCACTCCCTCGCCCACCTCTCCAAAACACTAACCATTCAGGGAGCTTGTTGTTCCAAATGCAGACTGCCAATTTGTCTTTGCAAGGTGTTGCTCCTGGCGAGAAGGTCTCTCAAGTCTCAGTGAAACACATGCTACTGAGAGCTTGCACACATGCCACACATGCCCTTTTTCACACTA
Source organism: Sardinella longiceps (assembly GCA_027497455.2). Taxonomy (NCBI): domain Eukaryota; kingdom Metazoa; phylum Chordata; class Actinopteri; order Clupeiformes; family Clupeidae; genus Sardinella; species Sardinella longiceps. The sequence goes on along the minus strand of JAODXP020010306.1, from coordinate 1,029 downwards.
CGTTTTGTAGTTCCATTTGCCCATAAAATTATAATTAATTCGATAACACTTTATTTGAAGGTACTTTCATAAGCATGACATGACACTGTCATATCTATGACATTATCATGTCATGGACCGGTCATAAATATTATTAATATATCATAAAATGTTTATGAAAACTGTCATAAAGTTTCAATTACACCTTGTCATGACAACTTGACATTGTCTGGGTTGTCTTCATTATGACATCTTGACATAACCACAGTGACATTACCAGAAGTTGTCTTAGTTATGACAAGTTGACTTTTTTTTTTTTTGCGATGTCTTTGTCATGACAACTTGACATTAATCAGGATGACATTAAAAGAACTGGTCTTTGTCATAACAGCTTGACATAATTTTTTTGTATTCATGGTGCATTATTAAGATTGCTTGGTCAGATAGTCCGGTGAGAGGGTGTACTGGTTGTCCTGACACCATTATGCCACCTTCAGTCCAATGTCATAAAGGTGTCATGACAGTATTTCTATCTCTCATGAAGTGTCAGTTACAACTCAAATTGGTACCACTTTACTTGAGGTCCAATGATGTACTCATTACATTGTCACAATTGTGTCATGACAACCAGTCTATCCTTCATGATAGCTTACTGACAAATGTAACGTTTCCACTGAAGGTGGCATAATGGTGTCAGGACAACGAGTACACCCTCTCACCGGATTATCTGACCAAGCAATCTTAATAATGCACCATGAATTCAAACATTTTATGTCATGTTGTCATGACAAAGACCAGTTCTTTTAATGTCATCTTGATTAATGTCAAGTTGTCATAACAAAGACATCGCAAAAAAAAATTATGTCAACTTGTCATAACTAAGACAACCCAGACAATGTCAAGTTGTCATGACAAAGTGTAATTGAAACTTCATGACAGTGGTCATAAACATTTTATGACATGTTAATAATATTTATGACAGGTTCATGACATGATAATGTCATAGATATGACAGTGTCATGACATGCTTATGAAGGTACCTTCAAGTAA
>JAODXP020010303.1:0-17363 GCA_027497455.2 Sardinella longiceps | reverse complement strand
AAACCCTCTTCTCCTACCACTACTTAATGCCACCTATCAACCTTACACCTATACTTAGAATAGGTGCGTATAGGCTTACTTTCACCTCTGGTCATGGTGTTTATATACATGACTCAATGACTCAGACTGATAGTTTCAGGGTTTTTTTCCCCAACTTTTATTGAATAGAAGAACACACAATAAACCTGTCAATGGCGGATGCCCTCAATCACATTCTTATATGTCTCAAAAGTAGACTGTTGTAGACCAGCAATCACCATGGCAATAGAACTCTGCATCGTCACTTAACAGCATCATGCAATGTGTTTGGTACCAAGGAGATGAACAGAAAAACATGTTACAGAGAGGGGAGGGGGGAGGGGGGGGGCATTTATGTATTCTTTTTCTTTAATCGATACAAACCCTTTTCTCTTATGTACAAGAACACAATCATAAGAAGTCTTAAAAACACTAAAATATCTATTAAAAGGTCATGTACATCAATAGGATAGTGAGTTGAAACTTTGCCCCAACTTTGTAACACAGCCGTCATTGGGGGAAAATGCTCACGAATTCCCTGTGACTGGCAGCATATGTAACACTGAGGGGTCACGCTGATGCTTTGTCATAAGCAAGGAGGAGGAATCGAAAGATTTTTATCGGGAGGAGTTGGAGCTGGAACGGGAGCGATGGCGTCTCCGACCAGGTGAGCGAGACCGGGAGCGACGACGGACCGGAGAGCGTCTGCGAGGCGAGCGAGACCTGGTGGGAGAGAGGGAGGTGAGGGATGAAAGCATGCTGCATTACTATAAACCAGGATAACTGTTTTTTATATGTTCATCAAAACAACTCTACTATATATACACATACATACAGTACATACTATATATATATATATATATATATATATATAAATAATAGAGAGAGAGAGAGAGAGAGAGAGAGAGAGAGAGAGAGAGAGAGAACAGAAAAATACCCCCCTCACAGACACACAACACACACACACACACACACACACGTGGTGGAGAACTCACCTTCTTCTCATCCGTGGGGGTGTCCTGCGCCACATGGGAGGAGGAGGGGGCATTCTGCGGGGAGGAGTGGGTCTGCGTGGGGGTGGTCGCACCCTGAGAGCCAGCACAGCAGTGGCAGTTATCTCCTGTCCGTCAATCTGACCTGCACATCAAAGATTAGCAAGAGCAACTTTACATTTATACAGTACAGCTATTCTCATGGATTACATGGTGCACTGACAGAGACTTATTGCAACTTGTCACAACGCACCCGGTCTTCTTCTTTTGTAACTCACTGCTTTTACTTATAAAGGACAAAGATCACAAGATGAAATACAGTACAGAAATATAACATATCAGTGACCACCCTTGCTCCCCCCAACCCAAACTCAGACACCATTCACTTGACCTAATGACTCAAGACACAAATGAAACAAGCACACCATTTTTTTAGTCATTTGAGGTCATACACACTACCGTTCTGTGTTGTAAGGTGTTCACTGGTGTTGCATAGCTTTTGGGGTGAGATTTGAAGCACGTTATGATGTTAAAAACACAGTTTAAAATTCTGCCCCAATGGGTCAGCAGTCGGTGCTAATTCTACGGTCAAGGAAACGTGAGTTGGACCAAAATTGAATGCGTCTTCGGTACCGACATGTCTCGAATAGCTTGAGAAATAGAGCTATTGTTGACATTGGCCGAAGTTATCCTTTAAAAGACTTTAAATTGGCAGCCTGGAAGTTTTTTTTTCCAATTTTGATCCTTGAAAAGCTAAACAAGGTATTTACTGAAGAATTCTATGTATATTGATATACCTTATACACTGCAAAAAGTGTTCAGTCTTTTATGAGTCCTAACGCAATTCCCCCCCCCCCCCCCCAATTTGTTTGTTTGTTTTTAAAGAATACACACAGTGCTGTTGCCAATTTATTGATCATCATGATAATGAATTGTTGCTGCATACGCAACCTGAACTTAAAGCTTCAACAACTTGTCTGGTGTAGCCCAACCTAACCTAACCTAAATCACCCCAATCCATGACAACAAACCAGACAAGACAGTTCTGGAGAGATTTGGCTCTCAGGAGGGGAAGCCTGTGCAGAAACCACTACCATCGACTCAACAAGTCAAGAGGTTGCCAACTACACAAAGCTTAATGCAAATTGATAAAGTATTCCTTTAAAGTTTCCCAACCTAACCTAACCTTAACTAACTCACCCCCATCCATGTGTTTGAGCGCCTTCTCTGCCTCCTCAGGAGTCTCGTACTCCACGTAGCAGTAGCCCTTGGACAGGTGGGGGTGGAGCCGGTCCATGGGCATGTCGATCATCTTGATCTTGCCATAGGTGGAGAAGATCTCCTGGATGTGTTCCTGCACAATATGAGATGTCACAGTAAGTAAACTAGAAAAGTGCTCAGAGAGCACAGACCTCCGCCAAGACAATGTGGTCACAGATGGTGTTCTGGATCACCGATCGCCACCAAAATAGAATCAGTTCTTACTTGTCCCAATACACACAAGAACGAGGCAATTGGTATATGGTTGTAGACTGACAAGCAAAACGGCAACCAACACTAATTGATTACGGCAAGGAAACCGAGTTTCGTTTTCAGTGCCTTGTTCAGTTAGCTTGAGCTGCTGATGAGCAAAGTAAACCAAAATATGCTTAAGATAGTTTACCAACTCTCTCTGTTGAACCTATGTTGTACCAAACTATAGTGACCATACACAGCAATATCAACTGCAGACTATCCAAGTTGGAAATATTATTAGATTCTTAGAAATAAAGAAAATAACTTGTAAATTTTTATTGTGCATCTCACCATACACAACAGTGGTAAAAGAATTTAACCAAGCAATAATGCTCATACACATGAAAACAGAACCTAAAATCTTCAAGCAGTAGTACCTTGACAACGTTTTTCGTGAGACGGCCCAGGTAGACCTTAGTGGGTCTTGGGCTGGGGCTTCTTCGACGGCGATCTTTGTCATCTTTTTTCACAGACTTGGACCTACAGTACAAGAGCAAATACCATTTTACCTACAATCCTGTCATTGTACCCACAATCCTTTCAACAACCTACTATTTTATTGTTAAACATTACAATTAAGACCCACCATGGTACATATATGAAATCACTCTATGAAAATCAAAGCTCCGCTCTAGAATCTTTGATGAAAATGAACTTTACTTTTTATTAAATAAAAATCTGGAAAGCCAGAACAACAAAAACTGTCCTTATCATAAGTGTAAGATGCATAGTCAGTAGACTGATGAAGCGGCACACTTACTTGGAGCGTGAGCGTCTGCGGTTGTCGTGGCGACGACGACTGGGGGTGGGGGACCCTGAGGAGCTGGAAGAGCTGGAGGAGCGGGAGCTGGAGGACCCAGAGCGACTGGAGGCTGACGAAGAGCTGGAGCCGCTGGATGAGCCAGAACTGGACCCAGAACTGCTGCTGGAACTGGAGCTGCAATATCATAAATCCATTGACGACAACCACAACAGCATCATATGTCAGACTCATATGTTCATTAACAACAATAACAACGACAGACATACAAATCATGTTAAGAACAGCATAAGATAGGCAAAATACTTGCAGGTTGATAATGCGGCTGAGGGGCCTTGAGTGTCCGTGTGTGCGTGCGTGTGTGTGCATGCATGTGTGTGTGTGAGCCTGTGTTGTGCTTGACAACCAACACTGCAAATTGACATTAGACAGTCAAAATAAACAACAAAGCAACTCAACTCAACTTAATGGCCTATTATGAGACATAGGCCTATGTAAAACTATGGGTGAAGTGCAGAGCCGCAGTGACTTAAGTGGAGCATGCATGACTGGACATTAATGAGCCTGCAAGTGTTTTTGTTTAAGATCTTACTCATGGCACTAAATTACAAAAAAAAAAATAATAATAACTTTGCCAAGTTATACATAAACTTTAGTTAGACTTTAACACCGAATTTACAGTGCACACAGGTATTGAGACACCAGCTTGTACGACACACTCCAAAGCTAATGCCAAGTCAATAAATAACAGCACAAAATAGATTAGCAGTAATGTCATTTCAAATGCATATTGCCATCCTGTGTTGCCATGTCCTGAGGGGTCTACTATGAAACCAAGATATTTGCGAAACTGGTTTAGGATTAACCACTGATCTTTAGGGACAACATCAAAATGTGGTTACAGTTACCTATTACCAAGGTTACCAGTGTTGTTGACAACATAGAAACCTCACCTGCTGCTGCCCGACGAGGCACTGCGGCGTTTGCGCCCCTTCTCCCGGCCCCTCTCCTTGTCTGCCCCTTCTTTGGTGCTGGCCTTATCCTTCCCTCGGTCCTTGGTCTTGTCGTCTGAACGATCCTTCCGCTTGGTTGGCGATGGAGCCCTGATAGGGTGAATGAAGATATTACACTATACAGTTTGCAATCACCATTATAGAACCTGCCATTCTATGCCTGCACACCAGTTAACGTTAGCTAATGTGTCTATGGCAATAGATAATATCTATCTATAGATTGTTAGATAGATAGATAGATAGATAGATAGATATACTTTATTTATCCCAAAGGGAAATTCCATTGTTCCAGCAGCTAAAACATATAACAGATACACATACAGTACACATGAAATAATAAATAGTTATGCACATATACAGTACATTCAGTCACAAGACATTGCAGATAAAGAGGTCAACGGTGCATTAACGTTATATGGACACGTTAGTAGGAATCACAAGATGTGATTGTACTGACCACTTCAACAACAAAGAAAAAGATATTGATAACGTTACATCCACCCCCTGTTTCTGTCACGGCTGCCCGTTAACTATTAGTTTAAATAAGCCAGGCTCATTCATTCATCTCTTTTTAACGTTCGCGTTAGGTGGACTCTGTTATCGATACAGTTTATTACTTTTTATCTCACAACATTAGATCAGTACGATATTAAATGCTGGTAACTTTTTGCTATAATCATTGGCAAAGCAATTAGGACAAAACATTTTTCTGAATGAGCTCAGATAGCTATAACGTTAATCGGAGTGGCTAACGTTAATGTTGATAACATAGCTAACTAACGTTAGCTAATGTGTAGACTACACAGCAGTTCTATTAACTAGTGTTTATTTAAAATGTGCGAAGTTTAAAAATGTGCATGTATACATAAATACACATGAATATCCATTAATGAATATTATAGTGCACCTATAGATAAATAATAGTGTGTATAATGAAAATAGGACGACATACATTTTCCTTGAACCCTCGTACACTGTGGTCACTGTCGCTGAATGATGACGTGTTATTGTGACGCCACTGGTGCAGTAGAAGAAGACAGGGCAAACCTGGGCAAACACCAGAGGAGTCACAGGCGTGAAGTCATCTTGAACATCCTTACAACACAGGGATAAGTAATGAACGTTGGTTTAATGTATAGCGCGTGTAGTCTGAACTTAGTTGAACTGAGTCTATAAACCGCTTACATGCCCGTCATTTCTATTTTTTATCCCTGACATGTGTTAACGTTAGCTGTAATCACCACAGGTAATCACAGCCTTGCCACCGGTGAACTAGTTGTCTTTAACCGCTACAGTAAAGTGCATTGTTTTTGGGACAAGCATGGATGCGCTGCGGACCATCCGAGAATCTGATTCGATTGGCTCTTTGCCTAACGATGATTGATAGGTTAATAACACAAGACTTATAACCTAGCCTGTTTCCTCCTGTCTATGGCTGCAGATGAAAGGGGAAGCTACTCTAACGTTAGCATTGACTGTATTCTGTGCCGCAATTGGCGGTACTTTTCAGTATGGCTACAATATTTCCATTATCAATGCTCCCACTGCACACATTCAGAAATTCATCAACAACACTTGTTGGGAGCGCTGGTCTGTCTCACTTGAGCAGAGTTCCATAACACTGATTTGGACAGTCATCGTATCTGCCTTTCCCCTGGGGGGTCTATTTGGAGCGTTACTTGCGGGGCCCATGGCTGTCCGGTTTGGCCGCAAAGGCGCACTTCTATTGAACAACATTTTTTTATTCACAAGCGCTCTGTTTGCTGTAACCAGTCGTGCTGCTCGTTCCTTTGAGATGATCATACTCGCACGTCTGCTCGTGGGGGTCAACGCTGGCGTGAGCATGAACGTGCAGCCCATGTACTTCGGCGAGAGCTCGCCAAAGAATCTGCGCGGAGCTGTCACCTTCTCCTCTGCGGGCTTCACAGCTTTTGGCATCATGCTCGGACAGGTGATTGGCCTGACCGAGGTGCTCGGGTCAGAGTCCTGCTGGCCCTACCTGCTGGCCAGCAATGCACTTCCAGGGCTTTTCCAACTCCTCACCCTGCCCTGGTTCCCAGAGAGCCCCCGGTTCTTGCTCATCGACAGGGGAGATAAGGAGGCCTGCAGCCAGGCGCTGAGGAGGCTCCGTGGCTGCGCTGTCTCTGAAGAGGAGATGGAGGAGATGCTCAAGGAGAAGGAGCTGGCCGCGGGGGCCGAGGCACGCTCACTGTGGAACCTTCTGTCGGACCGGAGCCTGTGGCCGCAGGTCCGAATCGTCATGGCCACGGGCAGTGCCATGCAGCTCTGCGGCAACGACTCCATCTACTTCTACGCCTCCTACATCTTCCAGGAGGCTGGAATCCCTGCAGGGAAAATCCAGTACGTGACGATTGGCACAGGCGCCTGTGAGCTGACTGCCGCAATTGTGTGCAACCTCCTCATAGAAAGGGCTGGCCGGCGGAAGCTCCTCATGAGTGGCTACACACTGATGGCGTGCTGGGCTGTGGTCTTCACCATAGCTCTCAGTCTGCAGGGCAGAGTGCCAGGTATGCCTTACCTGAGCATGGTGTGCATCTTCTCCTACATCCTCAGCTTCGGTATGGGGCCAGCTGGAGTGACGGGCGTACTGCCCGCCGAGCTCTTCGACCAGATGGCGCGTCCTGCCGCTTACATGGTGGCCGGTTCGCTCCTGTGGCTGAACCTTCTCCTGGTGGGCATGGCCTTCCCGTTCATCGTGAGCGGCCTTGGGCAGTTTTGCTTCTTGCCCTTCTGCACCGTCTGCATTTTGGCCTGTCTCTTTGTGGGCTGGAATCTTCCGGAAACCAAAGGGAAAACGCTGACCGAGATTACTGCCGAGTTCCAGAAGCGCAGCAGTGGAGAAGGAACTATGGTGCCAGAGGTCAAAGGTGAACTGGACCAGTCTAAAGAAGAGGAAGCCCATCAACTCAACAGTCTTGGTACAGAGGAGGAACCACTGGAGATCAACCATGTTGTGTGTGAAGAGAACTGACTGACCCTCCAGGTATCCTTAATCCTTTTGAGTGCTGCTGAAGGCAATAATTTGCTGCGGTCCTGACTTGAATGTTCTTTAAATTTCTGGAAATTGTTCTTTTGCTTGTTTGCAATATATTTATAAATATATTTATTAATTTTAATGAGTACTGTATATCAGGTGGTTGGTTTTTACTGCATGTGTGTTATAGATTTTGATTGTTAGATTTTAGGGTAATTTAATTATCCAGTTGTATTCTTATGACATCATTTTATTTAAAATAGTATTCTCTTAAATTAAAGGGGATTGTATTATTTGCATGAAGCATATGCATCAGAAGCCAAATAGAATTGTTGTTTTGAGTATGTGGTCACCTTGATCCTGCTGAATCCAAGAATGCTGATATTTGTTGTGCCTCAACTCTATAGGATTTTACTTGAATGCAAAGTCTTTAAAGACTGAGCAGAAATGGGCAGCTGGAGACGTTGCACTTTTTAGCTGAATATTAAATGAAAAGCTATTTTGCACTTGTTATAAAATGCCTCAGTGGAAGCGTTTTATGCCATCATACCCCAATTGATTGATTTAGCCTCAAAATGTTGGTTTTATTTGGTTAAAACAATAAAAATGTCTGTTATAATGTAAACATGTTATGTCAAAAAGCATCCTTGTTGTCCATACCATGGAAGTTATAAAAAACAAGTATGGTAGTCCAGCTCTATTGTAATACCAGCTGCTGCCACATGAGGGCACTGTATTAACCTTTTATGTTTTTTGATATCTGGCAGACAACTCATTATGCATCATAATCAATATTTGAACTTATTTATAGCCTATTCATATATCACTCATACAGACCTACTACATACATGTATATCACTGCCTGCCTAACCAAATATCATAAAAGTCAAACATTAATAATAACAACACAAAAATCATCCACCTAATGTGTCCCTGGTGTTAGTGTATAAACTGTGTAGCCTGGCCCTGCATACTGTGAGGCTGGGTGAACATCAGTATGGTATATTAGTGTATGAGCATATCTTGTATCGGTCGCCTTCTGTATTAAAATGTGTATGGCATAACCTTTGTTTATGTTCGTGTTTATGTGTAAAGTTCAAATCATGTTTCAACCAAAGGACCAAACAAGCCATGCAGGCCTGAGATGTACTGTAGCTCTTTCATCACCGTCCTTTCAAGTAACCTCACACAGAGATGTATTGCCTGGCAGACTGTTTCTGCATCGTTGATGACTGCTCCCTTTGCCTGCCCTGTTGTACTCAGTAACGCACTCATATAATAAATAAATGAAGATGTCCTGCTCTTTAATGTCAGCTCTTTTTTTCCCCTCGTGATTGCTTCAACTCTCAAACATTTGTCTATGCTTACAGAACTAACTCTTGATTAAGGATTCACAAAACACATTCATGCTAAGGTCACCCGAACGGCAATTTTGTCAGTTTTAGAAGGCCATTGTTTGATCTTATATGATCTGAGTTGTATGGTTACAAAAAGCAGTAGACTATTATGGAGTGAATGGTGTACTCAATATTTTGCCAGACATTGAAATAGGTTGGTAGTTTGTTTAGAATTGAATAGTCTATTTACACTTAACTCAAATATTTAGTGAAATATTTCTCTAGCCTGGCAAGCCATCCTATAATATTAAAATGTTTAGTCTGGCATTGATAAACCAAACTCAGTCATGAGCATACAGTTATCTTACAAACTGCCTCTGCACACAGTAGGACAGTGCTATGAACATTCAGAGCATCAAACAAGCAATTCAAAAGGCTGTTATTTTCAACGCAGCCCACCCTACGACTCTCTAAACACAGAGAGTGTTGCGATTAGTGAACATCAACTGTGTCCGACCAATCAAATTCCCTGTGGGTTGCTGTAGACGTTCGGGCTGAGCAAGTATTCGTTGCCGGTAGGGTACATTTAGATCCTCTAGCTCAGGGGCCTGGAACCTTTTTGGCTGAGAGAGCCATGAACACCACATATTTGAAAATTTTATTCCATGAGAGCCATACAAGGCATGTCAGAGGCATGTATTTTATTAGTTTGATTATCTTGTCTTTATTCGAAAAGTCATCAAAAAGTTCATTGGCAACATCAAACATGAGTGCTTTGACATACTCCCCATCTGTGAATGGTTTTCTGTTTCTTCAGCAAAGCTATTCCAGTTTACCTTGGACTGAAATAGATAGATGAATGGATTAAAATAGGCCTTCATGAGAATGTTTTACATTTTTAATGTTATCATTCTTTTTATTAAAAATTTCTCTGCGAGCCAGATGCAACCATCAAAAGAGCCATATCTGGCTTGTAAGCCATACCTCTGCTCTATATGCTTGTTTAATCTTAAAATGGCAGGTGCACCTGCTCTAAACGGAGGATGCACACTCCCCGCATAATGGACAATAGAAAACCAGTACGCATCATTTTAGTGACCTGACATGTTCTTGTGGGTGGATGGATTTGCTGTAGAATTTAGTTTCATTTGAAAAGTATAGCCTACAAAGTATACAGTAGTACAATTAATAGTCAGAAATGTTGTAGCCTACAAAACAAAGACAAATGTCGATCACAACATTAACTTTAAAGGGACCATACTGTGTTATGGAAAAAAAAATCATTTTTTTATGACTTTTGAGTGTGTTTCTTGGGTCTATACTGCCTCTACACACACTGTAAGTTTGATTTTAAAAAAGCCTCAATTGTTCAAATAGCAAATTTACCGCTGTTAGAAACTGTTCAACTGCTGTATGCTTAAATTATCCGTTTAGAATTTTGCCAACTACGTATGTCACAAGATTAGGTGGGCGGGGTCCCACAAATATCCCACAACATTGGTAGCCACTTGGCAGCTGAGAACATTTCTATATTGACATCTTTATATTTCTTTATTGACATTTCACTAATGTCACTAAAATGATAATGACCTAAAACAGACAACGCTTTTTCTGATTTAATGTTCCAACTGGAAAGGAAAAAAGCTTTGTGTGGCTTTTTTTCTGAATTGTCAATATATGATTTCAACTGTAGTTTGTGTTAAAGTATTTTATTTTACACTTTCAGATTTCAACTCTTGGACCTTTAAGATGGCGGTAAGATAGAGTTTATCATCACTTTTAAAGATGTCAGTAAAGTAGAAAGGTAGTGTTCTTTTATGCAGAGTTATTTAATTGACTTTATTGCCTGGATATTATTTTATCAGGCCAAGCCATGAGATTAGCAAAATGCCACATTCAGATTTTATTCACATTTGTAAAATGCCCCACAACTAAATTTTTTGGAACATATTTCTGGACCTGTACTGATGTGTTTTCAATATGTGGGTGTGACGTTTTGCGGCACAGGAAACAAGTGACCTAATTGAGATTACACGAGGTATATACAGTCACTGGGCTCTGTTCGTTGGCTGGGACGAAGGAGAATCATACTGTATGTCATTCACCTCACGGGAGAAGGTAGGCCAGAGTGCACAGATGCTAATTGTCTGAGGGCCAATGTTCAGATGTCGGTAATACTAGATTTGAATAAGGGTGTTATAAACATAACATGAGACATATCATGAACATTAAATAGGCTAGCCTATCATTCATTGCTCTCACTGTCTGGATCCAAAAATGCACAATAACCAAGTAACTCTTAATGACAATGTTGTTAATTTTCATATGTGTTGTGTCATGATAAAGAAGTAATTGCCTTCTCTGCAGATCTATAATGTACCTATACTGTACTGTCATTACTCTCTGAAGAGTGTAACGTTAGTCCAAAAGTTCTCTCCCCGCGCGTCTTCTTGTCAGCGTCGCGGAGTACGAGTATATGCAATCCGTGTGACTTGAGTTATAGTTTTCTGTCTCCCCCGTTTTTATATCACTGTTAAATAACTGCTACAGTGAACATACAAGGAGACTAATTTCACATATAAGGTGGCTGCAGCAAACATTACTGGCGCCATCACATTCAAAACTCAACCACACTTGCTGCTTTCTTCACCGGCCATCCCACACACCTAGCGCAACCCCCTATGTAACCTTGGGTGCGCGTTGATGGACACTTCGTGCGGCCGCGGCCTTAATGAGATATCCACAAATTCTTACCATAGCACACAGTGATCAGTACATATTGCTCAGGTACACAATACACATAGTGATAATACATAAACATTATATGCTATCTGTGTAATACCTGTTAAGTGCAGCAATAAATTATTAAGGACACTTAATCTAATGTGACATGTCACAAGGGCATAAGTTAATTTCTACACTTTCTATATTATTTGGTATCAAAAGTACTTGTAGTTTTAATTAGTACTTATGCCAATAATAATGAATAATAACTGATATCCTGTCATCCCTTAGTGAGTTTTGAAACATGTTATATTTGTCTTAACAGGTTTTGGATACAGCCAGATCTGCATTGGATAGCATTGGTGCATCTCTTAACCCTTCCTGTAAATAGGTCTACTTAAGGTACAGTAAATAGGTCTACTTAACTGTTTACATATTCCTTTTATAATAGGAATTATAATAGGAATAATAATAATAATAATAATAATAATAATGATGATGATGATGATGATAAACATTTGTATTAATAAAGCTTTCTTAGTATAAAAACACATGGATATAGACTGGTACCACTGGTTAATATTCTATTTATGATGTCTACTTTTTTACAATATTGTTCATTTTCCTCAGCTGCTGAAATTGTTATAGAATATAAGCAATATACCGGAGTAAGTTTAAGCATAGTCCTGCTGCACGAGCCATCTAACAGCAATATATTTCGCATGAAATGAAAGATTTTCGAACAGCACAGACCTAACGCGAACGCAAAACACTTTACATTGAGTCAATGTAACCTCAGATCTTACTTTCGGTTTGCAACAGTCAGGTCCCATTGATTCAGTGTAAAGTGCCTGTTCGCTTCTGCGTTGTGCTGTACCAAATTATTTTGTTCCACTCGCTAACTAGCGTATTTAGCAAGCTCTTTCAACAGGGCTATGCTTGAATTCACTCCTTTACTCTCCTTTAAGTGTAAACTATTACATTTAAAAACTAAAATAAAAAAACAAAAACAAGGGCATCCTAGACACTTTATCACATTCATGCTGTTTATCAAATATTAGTAATGCATAATACCAAATGCCATAAGTTTACTGATTTAGTGGACATTAAAAGGGCATTGTCTTTTAGCTACCCCGGTAGCAGGACACACCTCCCAGCTTGTGTGTGAGTGTACTGTTCTGCACTTTCAGGTGACTGCTCCTGAAGGCCCTCTAGCAGGCACACAGACACAGCTGAATGGGGCTCTGGTCGCACATCTCTCTGTCGTGTCACCCACGCCTAGCCTGACATAGCCCGCCCATAATACTGCTGTTCATCCGTATTCATGGTCTGGAGGTTCTTTAACCTGACGCGATTATACTGCGGGGGGGAGGGAATTCACTTCTGATTTGAAACTATTGGACAGCTTGTCTAATCAGCTTCGCTTGTTGGCCGGTAGACACTCTACCGATGTAAACACGCCCCAGAGGACCGTGCCCAGACCATGATACGTATGAACATTCGTATTATGGGCGGGCTATGTCAGGCTAACCCACACCACCGTCATGAAGGCTGGAATCCTCCCAATGTTAATCAGGCGCTGGAGTTGTATCGTGACAAAGATGTCTCCTATTCCTGCGATAGCGAGCATCCGAGACTGTTTATTGCACAGAGATGAGTGGGTGTCAAATTGTTCACAGAGTAATATTACATTGTTATCTGCACTGTAAACAGCTGTAAGCTTTTTAATAAACACTAAATATTTCTGTTAACTGGTAACCTACAACATTTCATTTTTTCCTATATTTGATTACATCATCAGCCAGTTCTCTGACATTCACAACTGTTGCTATGGTCCATTTGTCATCTATCTTCTACAATAACATCTATATTTACAACAATGGGGTGCAATTTGCTAAGAGGAGAACAAGTGCAAGAGTTGGGAAGTGCTAGATCAGTGCATTCCAGGTAGTTGAAGGGACTAATCTAGGACAAGAGGTATTCTTGGAAGAGCTGGGTCTTCAAGAGTTTCTTAAAAGTAAAGAGAGTGCATGTTGTTCTGAGGGTATTCCACCAGCAATGGCGATTTAACTTCTAGTAATTGTCTTTGGTAGAATGATGCACTCACAACCACAGCCAGGTAAGGATGTCATCAGAGCAGCTTTGGACACTGACAACATCAGGGATATAGTGGTGGATAAACACAATTTAACGCATTAAGTTTATTAACAGCAATAATGTTGCATAATCAAACATGTTTCTCATGTCATTGTAATCATCTGATTCTGCATATGCGGCCCACTTTGCTAGCCTGGGCGAAAGTGACTGTTGACTATGTCATACAGTCTGGCCCAACGCAATTGAAATAGGTTTCCGTTTGGATATGACGTATTCCCTCGCCTGGCTCTCACGTCTACAACTTTCGCTTTCAGTATTAACAGTATTATCGCAAGTTCTGATCTATTTTGACATCGTAGTGGCAATAAATCATCAAGGTCATGGATGCTAATGTCATGTACCAATTTTGTGAATGTAATTCGAAAGTGGGGGAGAGAATAACAAACGCGTCCCTATCCTGTAGGACTACAAAATTTTGAGACATCGCTCTAAACTGTGTGCTGATTGGCTAAACCGTAGAGTAACCGAGGGAAAGGCGGGAAGGGGGTTTATTCCAGACTACGTGCGGAGATAAAATGTTTAGCAGAGGTACGTAAGATGGCATCGCCAGGCTACCACTTTGCAGTGATTGGACCTCTAGGGGTCATGGAGTGGATAATTACAGTATGAAACCCCACTCTGCTGCAAATGGGTCCATCTTACTTAAAGGAGAAAGCCGGCGTGAGTCAACATGTAGTCCTACTGTTTTGTAGTGCCAAGCGCTATTGTTAGCCACCTCAATCACTGGATTTCATGCAAGGCAGACTGACATAGCGAACCGGCAGCTAACGTTAACAGAATGGGGCATTTCAAAACAAAAAGGAAATCGATTAAGTTTCGTTTTTGACATGCCTCATTCAGTTAATGTTAGCTGCCGTTTCGCAAACTTGGTCTACGATGCACAAAATTTTATCGTTGAGGTAGCTTTCAGTAGCACTTAGCAGTATAAAACAGCAGGACTAGGTGTTGATTCACGCCGGATTATACCTTTAATGCTAATCAGTATGTCTGGAATGCTTTGTTGAGCAAAAACAGCCTTGAATTTCTGATTGATTGACATTCCTGCCAAGTCCTGCAGTATTTCTTTCAAGTATTAGTCTAAGAAAGAATGTGTTCTCCTGAAAAAAGCATCAATCTTTTCTCACTGCTTGTTAGGAAGAGGGTGAGAGAGAGCACAGGTTTTTTTGTGATTGTGAGACAACTGTTAGGATATAGGCCTACAGGACCTGACCAGTTGTTGCACAGGCTTTGACAGATCAGGCCAAATAGTGCGGGAGCTAGTGTGAGTTTTTTTTTTTTTTATCCCTTGGTGAGCTGTTTGTAGTTGCTTATGTGCTTCAGGTGAGTGAGCATGGCCAAACTGTGGTGGGTGACCAATCTTAGCACTCTATATGGGTGGAGAGTCGTTGGCCAAAGGCCACCACACACCGGTTCTGACACAGTGCTGAGCACTCTGCTCCAACATTCTATTCCATTGTTTTCAATGCAACGGCGCACACCAGTGCCGAACCCTTCCACCATCGATTGTGAATTACGATTGAAGTGTATTTTTGTCAGAGCCGTCCATTGACATCCATTGACATTTCTCATGCTACGGGGCTAGGGTTGTTGCGAAATTGTCAGATTCAAAAGTGCTCTGCAATGCTGTCGTAACCGGTGTGCAGCCGGCTTAAGCCTAGAAATGAAAGATGTAATTTGAACCAGCTTACTTGCTCTCAATCAGTGATGGTCACTCGAGTCCCAGACTTGGACTCCAGTCGCACTTAAGTCGCACAAAGACTTGAGACTTGGACTTAGACTTGCCCTCAATGACTCGAGACTTGACTCGGACTTGAGCCTTGTGACTCGTGAACAATGATCATTTCACTGGAAAAAAAATAAATATTTCATCATTTTGTTTATCCAATGTGTTCCCTTGCCTTATGGGAAACACCGAGCAGCACTGGCAGAATATTTCTCTCCCAGATTGGGTAGCGCTTATTGTTACGGGGTGTTTTTGATTATCTTTTCTTTTTGTGTATATTGCCTTATTGGCATGCTGTTATTATGTTCTCTGATGATAAAGGGGTACTGTATGCGTGTGCAGTTGCAATGTATAGGTTGTAAACATAAGTCAATGTCTTAATTGATTGTTAACCGTCATTTGGTTGTGACCGATAGTATTTAATGTTACCCAACAGCCGGAGTTCGCCTCTGATGCGAGAGAATCTAATGATGGTATGCTATGTTATATTGCCTAGTTTGTGCGGACATCCTGATATTGATAATGCCTCCCTGATGCCCGCAAATAGAATAATATCTCCCGGAATCTAGAACTAGTAAGCCAGGGTGTGCACGTGAAACATTTACGTCTACATAGCGCATCTTAACACTTTGGTTGCCAGGTGTTTTTAACAAGCTTTGGCCCAGAGTGCCAGCAATCCAGGCCACTGTTGCCTGTTTTTATAGAGCCACAGCGTATTCTGTGTTATAGCTATGGACACATACTATGGGTCATTTGAAAGGTAAGACTCTGAGCTCTCAGTGGGTGAAAACCGTTTATTTCTACATGCCTCCGTTCCTGAGAAATCCCAAGCTAAACAGTGGGTAGTTTTCATCAAAATCCTTGTTTTTTTCTAGAAAAGGAGATATCACCGACATATTCGGCACTCTGACAAGGCCTCTTGCATGCGCGTCGCGGCCTGTCACTCACTCCACTCGGCCCTGAGACTGCCACCTAGTGACGAACCCGTGAAAGGACAACATGACATGACGTGCATTATTTGACACAAATGCTGCAATAGTAATCAAATGCTGCCTTGTGATGTGAAAATGTCCAGACAAAATGTGCAGATCGTGAGTTTTTATGAGTTTCCGATCGTAATTTATTTCAGTTCTATTTATCACAGAGTTCCAAAAATCATATATAACCTGTGTGAGGGTTTCTATTTTCGTAAATTAAAAAAAAGGCAAAAACGTAACATTACGTTTTTGGCACTCAACGCATGACAAGTAATAACGGCATATAACGTTTCTGGCATTCAAAGTGTTAATATGTGCACATGTGAGAGTGAGCGAGAGGGACAGAGAGAGAAGCGGTGCCTGAGGGAATGTGTGTGTGTGCGTGCCTGCTTCTGTAGAGCATGGAGGGTGCATGCAAGACATAGAGCGTCCTGATTGGCTTACTTTGCTGAGTAAACCAGTCAGCTTTCAGTGGGCGGACTCAGTTCGATGAGTCGAGGCAATCTTCAGTTCAGTCAGTAGCCTACGGTAATGTCAACAGGATCGGTATGGCAGAGAAAGAGTGTCAAAAAGAAGAAGAAGAAGAAGAAGAAAATACTGTATAAGACCCATTTTACCTCTGATTATACAAAACAAAACCCTTGCCTGATAAGACTTAAAAAATAATGACAATTTCGACAGATGCACTGTTGGTAACAGTGAATTCAGTATTGCCCATGGTGGCTTGAATGACTGTAAAAAGCATGTTGAGGTGAGTAGTGTAATTATCCATTATATTTGATCTAGGCCTATAACTGGCTGTCATGAAAAGATCAAACTATTTAAAACTTTCTGTAAACCAACAATATATGAATAAGCTGATAAATATAATAGCCTGTACATTTCCTTGAATAATACAGTTTATTGAAATAGAGGATGAATAAGTATCTTATACTAATATAGGGCGGAAAAAAACATCCCATAGGCTACATGATTTGTTTCTGTAATACCAAATTTTAAATCCTATGGATTTAAGATAGGAAGTTTCTGTAATATGATATTAAAATGCAGTTGATCAAAATAGGATTTTAGACCTCAAGAATGGAAATGCTACACAGCAGAATGTAGCCTACCTGTGTTATTTGTTTTCTAAATATTTAAGTTTAAACAAAA